>JARSSU010008867.1:0-63173 GCA_029619165.1 Eurosta solidaginis | reverse complement strand
ATTGGCATTGTTTTTGTTGTGAAAAATGTTAATGAAAAAATAAAATTTAAAACATAAACAAAACACATGTCAAATTATTTTATTTTGACGACAATATTGGTCTCTCTTTCTCTTGTTGGAAATTGTTTTGCTAATTTGAGTTTCCGATAAAGTTTCGTTAGTTTTTATACTCAGCGTGCTTTACACACAGAGTATATTAACTTTGATTGGATAACGGTTGGTTGTACAGGTATAAAGGAATCGAGATAGTTATAGACTTCCATATATCAAAATCATCAGTATCGAAAAAAAAATTGATTGAGCCATGCCCGTCCGTCCGTCCGTCTGTCCGTTAACACGATAACTTGAGTAAATATTGAGATATCTTCACCAAATTTGGTACACGAGCTTATCTGGACCCAGAGTAGATTGGTATTGAAAATGAGCGAAATCGGAGGATAACCACGCCCACTTTTTATATATATAACATTTTGGAAAACACAAAAAACCTGATATTTAGTAAATAATACACCTAGAATGTTGAAATTTGACGTGTGGACTGATATCGAGACTATTGATGAAAATTGATTTAAATGGGCGTGGCACCGCCCACTTGTGATAAAATCAATTTTACAAATATTATTAATCATAAATAAAAAAATCGTTTAAAAACCTATCGTAACAAAATCCCGCAGAGAGGTTGCCTTTACTATAAGGAATGCTTTGAAGAAAAATTTACGAAATCGGTTAAGGACCACGCCCACTTTTATATAAAAGATTTTAAAAAGGATCGTGGACGAATAAAATAAGCTATATCTTTGCAAAAAAGAGCTTTATAACAACGGTATTTCATTTCCCAAGTGGATTTATAACAATAAATAGGAAAAACTTCAAATTTAAAAAAATGGGCGTGGCACCGCGCCTTTTATGACTACGCAATTTTCTATGCTTCGGGAGCCATAACTCGAAGAAAAATTAACGCCCACTTTTATATAAAATATTTTTAAAAGGGTCGTGGACGAATAAAATAAGCTACATCTTTGCAAAAAAGAGCTTTATAACCCTAACGCCATAGTCGTAACCATACCCATATCCATCCCCATGTGATCGATTAATGGTGCCATAATCTTAAATAGCTGACATTTTCATAAAAATGAGGAAAACGCAAGAACTTACGAACATATTCCACAAACAGTATGCTTCTTAGTCAAAACGTATCCAAAATAATAAATAAAATATACATAAAGTTAATAAATTCTCCAACTCAAATACTTTTAGGTTATGGATATGGCGAAAAAACCCAAAACCAATTGGTTGGCTATGTTATGGTTATGGCTTTAGCGTTATGGTATGGCACCATTAAACGATCTCATTGATTTCCATAAGGGCTAACTAAACTTCCTTAATCCTAACGCCATAGTCGTAACCATACCCATATACTAAACCACCTCCAATGTGATCGATTAATGGTGCCTTAACGTAAAAATCGTGAAAATTTCATAAAAATGAAGAAATCGCAAAAAATTACAAACATATTCCACAAACAATATGCCTCTTAGTCATAACCTATCCAAAACAATGAATAAAATCTACAAAAAGTTATTAAATTCACCAACTCAAATATTTTTAGTTATGGATATGGGGAGAAACCAAAAAACAATTGGTTGGCTATATATATATTTTACTACAGTCAATACAAAATACAATAAAATAACTCCGTCCTCTTGGCAAATACCAGAAGCTTCCTAGGAATTAAGCCACTTGCTGCTTCTAGATCTGACAGCTTTATCACTCCTAATAGCTGGAGTCTTAGCCTGGCAAGCGCAGGGCACGAGCACAAAACATGCGCGATCGTTTCCTCCTCCAACCCGCACTTCCCTAATTTAAAGGCATGTGACGCCAGAAGGCAGTGTCCAATCTGAACACCCGTCATGAGTCTACAGTCTTCTCTCCTATAGTCCTCTCTCTTTTAACTTTGTTAGTCTAATTTTGTAAAACCTACACATAATCTTCGACACTTTACACGCCTTTCCCGCTTGGTCGATCATGTGCACCTCTCGCCTTCGCTTAATCTCGCCCAGTCTAACTGGGACGTCTACGGAGCAAGCTTCCAGGGATGCGGCCTTTTTAGCTAGTTCATCTGCTTTTTCATTCCCATCTATTCCCATATGCCCTGGAACCCAATATGCTTCTCTCTGTCCCGATTCTCTCCAGAGACTGCTTAACTCTAACACGAATTATATGCTGTGCTATGCGAGATTATTGACTTAATTGCTGCTTGACTGTCAATGAAAAGTTAACACGGTTGCAGCTTAAGCTATTCTCTTCCAGTGTTTCTACTGCTTTGGTTACGGCTAATATTTCCGCTTGGAAAACGCTGCAGTAATCCGTCAGCCTGTAGGATCTGTTTATTTCCGGATCACCACAGTATACCGCAGACGCTACTCCTACCACTACTTTGGACCATCTGTGCACACATGTATTGCCTCGTCCGCCAATTCAGCACCCTTGCGCCAGCCGTCCACCTCTATTGTGGCCTTAAGACATCCCTCGAAGCGCAGATAGGGAATCAGGTAGTCTGTTCGTCTTGTGATTGATTTCGCTGTACTACTATGGCCGTATGTTCCGAGCTCAAGCTGCCCCGAGGAACCGAGCCTGGTTGCAGTTGTTAATGCTATGTTCTTTGCTACCAGGTCTACAGGTGGAATGTGCAGAATAGCATACAGTGCAGCCGTCGAGGTTGTTTTCAGGGCTCCCGTAATGCTAAGCATTGACATCAAAGAGCTAATCTTTGGAAGGCACATTGCACTTATGACAATTAAAACGTCATCCGCGTAAGCCGTAAGTTGTACGGGTCCCTTATCGAACTGCCTGAGCAGTTGGTTGATGACCAGCGTCCACAACAGAGGTGATAGCACCCCTCCCCGCTTCTGCGTGCCCCTGTCCACTGATTTCGTGACCTCATACAATCCCCATTGTGATGCAATCTTCATGCAATTTAACATGCAGCCGATCCATCTGGTTAAGGCTGGATGTACTTTAATGTAATTAAGACCATCCATAATCGCCCATTTATAAACATTGTTGAAAGCGCTGGCAATGTCTAAGAAGACTCCTAGAGCATATTCCTTATATTCCAGGGCTTTCTCTATGCTTATTACCACCCTAGGCAATGCGGTGTCCACCGACTTGCCTTTGGTGTACGCATGTTGTGTTGTGGGAAGCAGCTTTTCATCTACGTCTTATTTACACACCTATCATCCTCTCAAAGGCTTTAAGCAGAAATGATGTTCAGCTTATGTGTCTATAGACTTTGGGATACACGTGACCGATCTTCCCCGCCTTTGGTAGGAAAATTACACGAGCGGTTCTCCAAGAGTGCGGTACACGATTCAGTGTTATTCACCCATCGAATATTATTTTAAGCCATTCCACGACCGCTCTACTTGAGACCTGTAGCATGGCCGGGAATATACCATAGGGGCCCGGCGATTTAAACCTAGAAAACGTCTTCTCCGCCCATGCGATCTTGGAATCGGTCACCAAGCCCGGCACTAGCCGCTCCGTGATCGAAGTGTGAGTGCAGTCTGCTGGCTCTTCTAAAGCATCTCTCGATGGTAAGAACCTTAAGGGTTTCTTCACTATTACGTGACCGTTCCCCGTTCTCCTTCTTTATTAGTCCCTGGACTATGTTTCCCCTTGCTAGGACTTTTTTCAACCATGCTGTTTCGCTGGAGAACTCTAAGTCCGTACAGAAATTTTTCCATGAGATTCTCTTCGCCCTGGAAATTTCACGCTTGTAGATCCTCAGTAGATCATAGTACTCGTCCCGACACGCTTCGCTTTCCGCGGTCTTTGCTAACTTAAAAATTTCTTTTACCTGTCTTCTTAGAAGACTCAGCTCATTACTCCACCATGGCGGCTTTGCTTTTCGCAATCATAAGCGTCCTTGTTAGAAATTCATTAGCATCCCCCAGTTCCTCCACATTGGCAACCTCTTTGGGTTGTCCCAGTTTTGTTTCTATCTGTTTCTGGAATTTAGTCCAGTTCGTTGACTTAGGGTTTCTGAAGGTTCTTTCCTTCTCTATCCTCTTTAGGGGGATACTCAAGCTGATATACTCCTCAATGGTTAGGAGGAGTTCGCTCGATGCCACTTTACTGTGTTGATGGTTTATCTGTAAGACTCGCAGCACCATTGGGCTATTTCTCCCTCTTTGGTTTGGAGTTTTCGAGACCCTCTTCAGCCTCTCCCACTTCTTGAAAATTGCGATTGGTATCCTCGGGACTTCTTTTCTCGGGTCGTAAATGCTATGCCGGGTGTTCCTCTGTGCGACCTGCAGAGCCATTTGGCTGTTGGTCCTCTTCTAACCCCTTCGTGGTGACGACCTGCCCTTTTTCTCTTAGGATTTTGAGGTCCTTTTCGACTTCGCCCACTTCAAGCGTGCTGGGATTGTTGTCCTCGGGACTTCTTTTCCTGAGTCGCATGTAAATTTTGCCTGTTCCCCAGGACATTTTGCCAAGCTGCGTATACAATATATCCTCCGCCTGCTTGTCTATTTCGAAGATGTAGAACTGCCCTTCCTCCGTACGCCGAGATACAGTAAGTACCTTCCAATAATGTGTCGGTATATTCGGATTCAAAATCTGCAGTCCCAGTGTATCCTCCGATTTCATCACGCATGGTATCCATACCTTAACTTTCGGTACTGTAGGGATTTGTGCTTTATCCACCACCTCAAACCGCGCGTTCGTGCATTGCCTTTGGAGGTTTGGAACCACTTCCTCCATCCACCGCAAGCTCGCGACGTTGTCGCACGCTATCATCTTCACACCATTATACCACCCCCCGAATCAAAGGTTGGAAGAGGCTTACTTGGTTGTTCCCGCATTATCTTAAGCATTAAGCTAATAAGCTGCCTTTCTACAGATCTCCACCTTTCACTAGTCAACTGTACGAAAGGACTGCTACGATCAACGAAGCCGGAGTCTTAGTGTTATCTCTCTTTGGCACCTTCGAGAAAGCCGGAGACTTAATGTTAATTGAGTGCTGCACGGTACTGCGACAGAGCTCTCTTACTTCCTCTGCTCCATACCATTCTCCACTCTACTACTCCGTTTTTATTTGTATGCTTTTCCAATACGGAGTTCATTGAATCAGCACTACACTCGCTCACCGAGTCCGACGCATCGCTTAATGCGTTTTTGTCGTTGTTGGCTTGCGACTCAGTCCTCCCCTTATCGTCGTCCTTATTACAATTAGGCAATGAGTCGTTCATCTTGGTCGTACGACCACCTGCCCTACAAGGCGGGCTCAGCCGTCCAGTATTATATACGGGGAAAGAACCGTCCGCCACAGCAGCGCCCCTTACTGTGGCAAGGCCATCAATACTTCCCGAGGGAGGGCTCCGTTCAAATACCAATAGGCACGGTCCGCATAACACCCTGGTTAGGGGGTTCTTGGTTGGTAGTTCTTGGTCATCGACATCCCGCCGAGATCCTATGAGGCCAAACGGCGTAGATGCCAGCCCTAAACCGCTCCGCCTCATAGTCGGGTGCTATGGAGTTCGTCTAAGCCCTCATACCCCCTAGTGGGGGTGTATGGATGGCACAAGAAAAAACTTTTGATAAAATAAGTGTCACGTGAATAAAAATAATTTTGCACACAACTGTATTAAGCAAGTTGTTAAAAAAATTTTTGCTTCACACAATTTTTATGGTTCTGAGCATGATACAAAAAATGGAGGTAGTTCTATTTGGTGTGACATTAGCCACTTGACTTTTGCGGGGACAATGACAATTTCACCAAAAACAAGCTACCAGAATGAAAAATGTTACGAATTTTTCTAATTTTGGTGGATTTTATATTAACGAGTACGACTAAATTACTTTCATAGTTATTTTAAATAAAAAAGAAAAAACAATGAAATATTTTAATACGAAATATCAGCCTAGAAAAAAAGGGTTTTAATAAGATTTTCGAGCTCCCGAAAATTGTTTTGGTGGAAGGAACATAGATCGAAGTATGCAGAGCAAGGGACGTTTGTTCAGAACATTTTGACGAAACATACACGTTTGCCAATTGCTTGCTCAAAGGAGGTCCTTATATACCGACAACGCAATTCCTTGATAAATTGGCTACAGGTCCACATTTCTTATTTATTGTATAATTCAACCGTTGCGGTTTAGGAGGGAATTGTTAAAGCATTTTTTAGGGAGAACATTACCCTGTAGCTCTGCAAGTTAGCCACTAGTTATGAGTGGTTTTGCCCGTTGTACCAGGAGTCACCTTGGGGCAGCCCCGCCTATACACATTCTGTGCCTTTTTAGCATTGACATAGTTGTGCAGACTTTGGAGGTACACTTTTTCTCAACATGCCTGAGAAATATTCACTGTAGCGGCATGATAATAGCGTCATGCTAGAACAACAGGATTTTTAATGCATTTTTTCTGCTTAGGGGTTAAGCTGACATAAAGATATGAGTCATTATCCACTATTTTTCAGTAAAATTGCATGTTTTACTGTATTCTCAATCGATATATATGCACTTAAATCGTGCTAAAGCATATTATTATTGTCTCAGATGACCATTGCGTTTTCAACCTAAAGGAAATTTCCGTCTTGAAAAACCACAATTTTGCCTTAAATAGTAACGGTATGGCAACGCTTCTGGCCAAACAACAAACGTTGTGAAACTTCAAAAATTCCCAAATATGTCAAAACATTTTGAGTGGAACTACCTTCTTGTTTGTATCATGGTTCTGAGCGTGACAGACAGTAGTTTTTATTTCCTTTGGGCATTAAAGAGAGAGAGAGAGCGATTAGTTCTTTTATTAATGATGATTTAAGTCCAGATAATAAGAGAATATATTTTGATGTTTTTAATAAAAGGTTGGCTAGTTTAATTTATTAAATTGGTTGACGATATTTTAATAAACACGTTTTTTTATTAACGAACCACTGATACGTACCACCTGAGAAAACGGGTACCGGAGCGTTTACGTAAGATTTGTATTATTATTTGCTTTAAAAGAGTTTTCTAGGCGAGATCGCCCCTAGAAAGAGGTTTGGCAAACACTCCGAGTGAATTTCTGGCATGAAAAGCTTCTTAGTGAAAATGTATCTGCCTCACGGCTAACGTCCGGAGTCGGCATAAAACATGTAGGTCACGTCCCGCCAATTCATAAGAAAAATTAAAAAGAAAAACGACACAAATTGGAAGAGTACCTCGAACCAAATCTTATCGGAGGTAAATTGCTCAAAGTAGTTATTTATTTTAGTGTATCTAACTCGGAACGTTTTTCTCTTTTTTGGAGTAAAAGTGGTAGATATACTTTCTTTACTTGGTAAACTTTTATTTTAAAACTTATTGAAAAAACTTGTAAAATTTATTAAGGCCACTTGTTTAAGTATAAGAAACTTTCTGTAACTCTAGGTTCATTTATTCTTGAATTTTTTTATGGCTTATCGCGGGCGAACAGCGCACGGTGGGGTATTTGATCAATCTAGCTGGCAAGAAATAAAACAGCAGTTATTTCGGTTAAAAAAGTGGTTGTCTCACTGCAGTGTTATGAAAGGAAATATTTGACAGTAAATTCATGGTGTTCCATGCAGAATGATTATGGATCAAGCGCTCGGTTTCGGAGGGACCCGAGGTCATTTTTTGGCATTACATGAGATATGTATGTCAATATGGGTATCAAACGAAAGGTATTTTACCACGCATTCTATTGACACTTTTAAGTAGGGTTGCCACTTACGGTTGCCACCTCACCTCCTTTTTTATATTTCTTTGTATATCCACTGAAACCCCACGGTCCATGGATGAAATCCAACACCACGGCACGAAAGGGTAGACACGGTAGCTGGACGCGGTCTTTCGCCGAAATTGCCAAGGGTCGGCAGAAATTCTCGGAATTAGGAAGTTCCAACGAAATCGCCTATAGACCTATGTACTTTGATGTATTTAAAATTAAATGACTTAAACTCAAGTATCTCTTTTTGTTATATTATCGACAAAAAATATCCACAATTTACTCTATTTGGTCAATGCACAATGTGTTAATTTACAAAATCCATTATACTGTAATAGCAAAATAAGTAGGACATATAGAAAGAACCATTTTGACATATAGCAAGAAAGCAATAGATTGTCTTTGCGAAGTTTAAGAGAACCTGAAAACAAAGAAACATTTACTTGCATATTGCGATGATTTAAGGCAACTGCAGTTTCACCGTGTGATTCGCGGTTCGAATCTCGGTGAAACCTTTGATAACATTCGAAATTTACTGATGATGATTATGTGACGGTTTTCGAAATGTTAAAATCGAAGTATGCCAGTAAATGTTTCTTTTTTTGAAAAATAATGATTGAATATTCATTAATTATAAGCCGGTGTGAAGCTCATGAATTCTTATATATTAAACTACTTGAATAATTAGAAGGGGATATTATTTCTATTGATAAATTTTACGCCTTTTTGCACCCAACTCCTAAATTGATTTAACATATCTGATGGCAATGAAAGTATACCAAAAAATAACCTTGTGAAAAAAGTATTTAGTACTGAATGGAAAAAAAGTGTGTATTCATTTCAAGTTTACATTCATTAAAGATTGGGAATGGTTCCTACATTCACACTCTATATTTAATTATATTTTACGATTCAATAACACACACACTTTAGCTTTGAGTTAAAGTATTTTTAGCCATTCAGGAATGGAGATTTATAATACTCAACCAAAAAATCGCAATTTTTTAAAGGAATGCTGAGAGAATGCACACTCAATTGACTCAATCTTTTTACAGCTCTGGTTTTGAAATATTTGACCAAAGTAGGATGTTCTTCGTAAATACCGGGCAGGTTTTTGCGTGGAAGGCTTAACTTAAGTAAACTGTGTGAATCTAGACAAAATTTTTACTGACAAAATTGCTACAGTTGCCTTGGTTCTCTCTAATATAATAACGATAACCCTTATGAGATGCCCGTCAGGTTAGAACTATCACTTTTAAAAATCGAATTTCGATTCCACGGTAAAAAAAAACGGTAAAAAACGGAAATTAAATAGATATATTTGATTTTTAAAAGTGGTACTGCTTGTACTTACTCTCTGTACGGGCAAAGAATTCGTTTGTACGGGCAAGTCCCGTCCACGCCCGTACGTAGCTACGGGCCTGCTTCTTCTGCTCCAGTCACACACGATCTGACACGACCGGTACCAGAGCCACCGAAAAAATTATCGCAGAAAAGTGGATCATGTCTTAGTTCTTATAAAAGCAATGCCGATAAGAAGTTTTACCGACACCAGAACAACCAAAATATCATTTCCTCACTAATTAATTTACCAAAAAGTAAAGCAGAGCTTTTAGGCTCTTCTTCGAGCAACGTTATCAAGGCCAATATAATTAAAACATGATGGGAGACTATATTTGTGTGGCTCTGAGCTCCATATGGTACTAGCACGTGCTACGAATTCAGCTGTACGCAAATTAATCTCCTCAGAATCATCTGCAGCATCGGATTCATTGTCAGATTCTTCATAATCAGCCTCATCTACCTGGGCATTGTCAATTGTGTAATCAGGGTCTTCTACATCCGATTCAACCACGCCGTCTGCTACTTGTTCGCTTTCATCCCCTTCAGGGTCGGAAAATAATTCATCATCTGAGATTTCGTCAAACAGGTTTTGTATGTACTGCTCTTTTTTAGCGTCAGATAATCTATATAAAAAAATTAATTTTTATTCCATTTATGAAATTATATTTGAGTTATTTGTATTTACCTCATATATTGATTCGAAGACAAATATTCCATGTTCCTTCTGCTATCCATGTTGTAATATTTTAAATTTTTCTGACTTGTTATTTTCACAAATATAAATCAACTTCACACTTCAAAAGAACGCTTTACAATGAATATAAACTCGCAAAACTGCCGTTTATATAGCTGCAACCCTTAAGTTTCTGGAAGCATTTCTTACCTGCCAGGTAGTTGGATTATATCAAATGTTGTTTGTCAGCAAATTCTAGCAAGGGTACAATATAATGTCTTCTTCTAAATAATTAAGAGTGCGCGAAAAAGGTTGTATTCTAAAAATTCTAACAACAATAGAAATTATTGACTTCTTAGAAATAACTTAGAATGCGCGCAATTCTTAGAAGCAGGCTACAAATATATGTTTATAACTACTTAAAATGTTCGTAAGACAGTCAGCTACAACATTGCATTAAAAAAAATAACTTGTTTCTCAGAAAAAATGAGAAAAAACGGGTAAAACAGGCTACTGGCCACACCTCTACCCGGGTATAAGAAGTCGTAGTAAAAGTTGGGTATAAGTCCTAGGGTTAAAGAAAAATAGTGGCTAGTGAGTGCGCGACACATTTATCCAGTGTGGGACCAGTTAAAACGGAGACCCAAGATGGCGATTGCCAATAAATTATTATAGTGTCTCCACATGACACCAATTGCAGTGTGAAACCGACATCTTTTTAATTTTAATGTGGAACCAACGCCTCTAACACCCTCTCACTCTGGTCCATCCCTGTTAAAACCGCAAGTTTCCTGGACTCCCTTTAGAGGATATTGATGACAGTTTGTTGAGGCGAAGCACTGCTACAACAACAACACGTTGGGAAGGTGCAAAGGCTAGCATGCCAGGGAATTAAGTAGCACTTTGGCAATGCTGCTGTTATTATTCGGCGGCTCGAACACACGCCATACCACTAGGGACGAAGGCATAGACAGTGGTAGAGGCATTACAATCTACACAGACGGAACGAAATAGAAAAGGGAGTTGGACAGTACTTAAAGAATATGCAGGTAAATCAGACGTCCTGACTCATGGAGTGTCTTCCAGGAGGAGGTCTATGCCATAAAGAGAGCACGCTTCCCAAGGTAGCCGTTCTATGTACCGGAGCGACTCGGGATTTTTTCCCGACTAAGGGCTGTCATTTCAGTGTAACCAGGTCCCTTATTTTAGCGGCGAAAGGTTGGCGGAATAAGTTGAAAATTTTACATAATTAGTAGCTAATTAATTGCGAGAAAAAAATGTATAGCTTTGCAAATTTTTTTATGAGATTCTGCGCTAAATAAGACTGAAGTTAGCGGAGCCAATCGGCGAAAGGTTGGCGGAATAAGTTGAAAATTTTACATAATTAGTAGCTAATTAATTACAAATTAATTGCGGAGAAAAACATTTATTGCATTAGAAATTTGTTGTATGACATTTTCCGCTAAAATAAGACTGAAATTAGCGAAACCAATCAACGAAAGGTTGGCGAAATAAGTTGTAAATTTGATATAATTAGCAGCTTATTAATTGCAGGAAAAAATGTATTGAATTAAAATTTTTTTAATGGCATTTCCTCTATGGGCCAAGAAGGGGTCAAAAGTGGCCATAATTCGAAATCTTATCAAAATAGCTTACAAATTGCTAACTTTTGATTTTTCATTTTTGGTTTTACTTTTCTAAAATTTAGAATTAAAAAAATATTTTCTTTTTAATTATTTTTTGCTTTTTGCTATTTAGCCTTTTCTGATATTTTTTTGGGTTTTAAGTATTTGTTTTTTTATATTTATTTTGGGCCAATTTTTTGTTACACTTGTAATTATTTGGAGCTTTTTGGCCGATAAAATAAAGACAAAACACAAGGTTTCTCTTTTCCTCCTACGCTTTTCGATGAAATTTTTTCACCTTCATCAGGGAGACTGTAAAAATAAAATATGATATAAAACAACATCAACAAACAATATAAACTGCGCTTATATGACGGAATTATCAGCCAATGGACGAAGCAGGAAATATGAATGGAGGCAGTGAATTAAATGTAAAGTTTTGTTTATTTATGTGTTAGATGTTGACAGTTTCAATGTTATAAATTGAATGTAAGTATTATGTTAACAACAGGGTGATGTAAATTGTGTAATTCTAACTAATGGGTTAATGTTTGTTTTGTTTTATATCATATTTTATGATAAATATACAGTCTCCCTGATGAAGATGAAAAAATTTCATCGAAACGCGTAGGAGGAAAAGAGAAACCTTGTGTTTTGTCTTTATTTTATCGGCCGAAAAGCTCCAAATAATTATATTTGTTTTTTTGTTTTGTTTTTAAATTTGTAAATTAAATGTTTTATGTAAATTCTGAATAAAAAACGAAAAAGAATTTCCCAATCTTGAATTTATAAATTTTTTTTAAATTTTTTTTACTATTTCTACTTCATTTTTATACGTAAATATGACTTTAGACTTTTCTTGTATTTTTTTAAATTTTATTTTATTTATTTATTTTTTTTGCTTTTTTGCTATTTAGACTTTTATGATATTTTTTTTGGTTTTAAATTTTTTTAAATTTTCTTATTTTTTATTTATTTGTTTCCATTTTTATATTTTTTTAGTCTAGAGCCGTGTTAGTCTCGTTGGGAGCGACGATATAAGCCTTATTATAAGGCAGTATAAGAAAACATATTTTAAGTCTTATGTTAGGCAATATACAGACTGTAATTACCTTATGTAAGGATTATAGTTCATCGAAACAAGCAGCGTTGCGCCGAATCTTATACCTTAAAGGGCCCCATAATCGATTTTTGGTAGGAAGTATAGTTCACGCTGAAAAGAGTTATAAGTGTGTGGCACATATACATTGTTATGGTTTCGCATCTATGATGGAAGCAGTAAGGAAGGCGGTCGGCATGATGTGGTGGTGCACAGTGGCTAGTCATTGTCGGCTGAGGCGGGTCCTTGCCAACCTTACTGTTCCTGCGCCATAATCAGAAAAAAATGTCATATCATGCCTATTCAAAAACTCAGCTGTCAGATTCAAAAAAAACCCGACAGAAGCGCAGAGCCGACTCAAAACGCTTATAATTCAAATTAAAACGACATCCGGTCGAACCGGATGCCACGGACAGACCGTAACAAACCTGCTTCGCTTTGAAGACCTGACGATGAAGCGAACAGGAAACCGGATCCGCTGTGGGAAGCCACTGCCAGGGACCTCCGATGCCAATCAACGTGGGGCACGACTCACCCCTGAGATAAGAGTCTCAAGTCCTACTACGAAGCTAGCCGGGCAACATAGGTCCATCAAAAAAAAAGTTAAGTCAAATTGGGAATTAATTTCTGTTTCCTAGTTTAAAGGGCTTTGCGGCAATTAGACATTTGTTATGGAGAACTCGTCAAAACTCCGAAAGATGATTTCTAGTGGTTATCGCCCCCACAGAAAGGCAAAACAAAAAAAGGTGTAGACATTTTGATATGGAGAACTCGTCCAAACTCCGAAAGGCTAGTCCGACCCTAAGCGTGGACTGCCAGGGTGTTCACGGTCCTCGGTGAGTACGCGTGTGAACATCCTATGAGGTCAGTGCTCGGGGAGAATACTGGGCGAGATGTCCCCGACCGCCAAAACGCCCAGACAAAAAAAGAGTCCAATTGGTAGGTATATAAAAAAAAATCAAATTGTAATTTGGCAAAAAACCGTTCTTGTTGGTTCATTGAGGACGAATATCCGAAGCGTGGAAAGCGACCTATCAATTTCCCGTTTAGGTCTTCGAGATCATACAGTGCATTGCCTATTTTTCGGAGCACGCGACACTTCAGGTATTTTGGCAGGAATTTGGCGTTAATGCCCTGTTTGAAGTTACTTAAGGCAAAGTTTTTCCGAAAAACTTCCTGACCTTCCTTGTAGTTGACTTGCCTAGAGCGCTTGTTATAGGTGGTTACTCCCCTATCCTTGGCCTGATCTAAATTTCTACGGATCTGCTCACGAATATTAGTCAACTTGTCAGCTCTGCTTACTATCGTAACCTGGTCTTCCCGAAGGCTGCCGAGCTTCTCTAAAATTTTGTACGCTGAGGCATGTTGGACCATATTTTGGCCATATAATGCAAAGTATGGAGAGCACTGAATCGCCGTATGAAAATCACTTCTCAAAACAGATAAAATCTCGGGTATATGCTTATCCCAATCGGTATGGTCAGGTTTATCTTTCAGGAAAATCCTAATCTTCGAAACAATTTCTCTATTAACGCGCTCGGATGCGTTTGCTTGAGGAGAATATAACCCCGTCCTCACGTGCGTCACCCCGTAATTTGCTAAAAAATTGGTTCATTTCCTTCGAGATAAACTGCTTACCATTGTCACTGTGAATAAATTCAGGGACCCCTACAGCTGGAAAAATTTCTGAAGCGAAGTAATTTATAACGTTAACAGTGGTGGCTCTCTGCATGGGCTTTAGCCAAACGTATTTTGAAAGATGGTCTAGTACTATAAAAAGAAATTGATTGCGCCGCTTAGATCTCGGATACGGCCCTAGGAAATCGCAATATAATCGCTGAAATGGCCTCTCGGATGCAAAGGTATTCTCTATAGGTGGTCTCGACTGTGATTAGTGGGTTTTACAGCTTGCAGATATCACAACGCTGGACGTAGTCCCCTGACGTCCTTAGCCTGCTGCGGCCAGAAGTACTTCTGCCTAACACGTTCTAAGGTTTTCTGCCACCCGCCATGGTAACTCGGTTAGCGTCATGTGCTAATCTCACTGCTTCCTCAGTCAACCCTTTTGGCAACCATAACGCCACAGCGAGTCTTCTTCCCCTTCCACTCCCTTACGAATTTAACTCTCTTGAAAAGTACCCAGTCCACACTGGGGCCTGCTGACTTACGGAGACAGTCGGTCAAGGGACCTGCCAAGTCAGCAAAATTGGTAATAAACGCCCTGTACCAATTCGCCATGCCCACAAACCTACGCACTTGCCGAGGGGATTTAGGGATCGGGAAAGTTTTGCATTGCTTCTATTTTTCCCGGATCCACTTTCAAACACCCGCTGCCTATCAAGTACCCTAAGTAGCGTATTTCCTTCTGACAAAATTTACTTTTCTTCACGTTTATTGTCAGCCCTGCGTCTCTCAAACATTTGGCCACTTCCGCTAGCAATTTCAGGTGGTCTTCAAAATTAGTGCTACATACCATCAGGTCGTCCAGGTAGACAAAGACGTTCTCTCGCAGACGCGAAGGGATTGCCTTGTCCATCAGCCTACTCATAGTCTGCGGTCCATTGCACAGACCAAATGGCATTACCTTGAAGTGGTACAGAGGCCTCCCCGGAACTGCGAATGCTGTTTTTTCCTTGGAGGACTCTGTCAATTTGATCTGGAAGAACGCGTCCTTCAGATCAATGCCACTAATAAAATGCGTATCCTTTCAGTCTGCTCAATAAGCCGTTGATATGAGGCAGGGGGTATGAGTCCTTCTTAGTCACCGCGTTGACCTTCCTCGAATCTATGCACAGCCTAACTTTACCTGGTTTCCGGACCAGTACTACAGGACTACACCACGGGGAGTTTGATTCTTCTATAACTCCTAATTCGAGTAACCTGTCTAGTTCGCTAAAAGCTTCGGCTTGCCTCGGTGGCGAAAGAGGGAAATGTTTGCTTTTTATGGGAACGGCATCACCGGTGTCAATGTGATGCTCCACTAATTTAGTTTGCCCTAGGCCTAACTTCTCGTACGAAGGAAACGTCTCGATGACCTTTTGCAATTCTAATTTCCGGTCTGGTGACAATTCATGGAGGTTAAGTTCTTCTTCCTTTTCAAGTCTAATCTCTATGCACTCTACGCTTGGGAATATTTCGGGAGCTAACGCAAATGCTCTCCAAAAATCTACCCCGAAGTACGCTTCTTGGAGAAGTGAAGGGAACAAGGTAAAAACGAATAACCTTTGTGATATTTTTGAAGGTGACCGGTAGAGATACTGAGCCTAAAATTTTTTGCTTGTTGCCGCCCGCGGTATATACGAACGCATGTAAGGGCTGATAATCGAAGCCGTTATCCTCTAGGAATTCTAATCCATTTTTTCCCTAAGATGGAGACGTTGGCTCCCGAGTCCAACAACCCTACAAGAAAACTATCTTTAATTTTAGCCTTTACGAGAGGCCTTTCATCCTCTGTAAGCGTTAACGTGGTGGCTTGCAGCAGTCTACGCTCCTGTACTCTCCTGTGGTATCTCTTCCTGCACTTCAAAATATTGTCCGATACCGGGTATTGTTCAAAAATGGTATGTCTTATTTGTTCATACCTATGTTCCCTTTCTTCTAGGTTTGGTGAAAATGCGTCTGGCAAGCGACATCCCTATGCTGGCGTCGCAGAATCTTGATCGGCTCGCCCATCGCGGATGAGGACGTTTGACTCTCGGATTCAGAACTATTCGAATTGTCCGTACTGTCAGGGTAAGTTATTATCACGTTTGAGGGTTCTTCTGCCAGGGTACTACTGCACCTCGGAAGCTCACCACCTCCATGCAGAGATTCACCCTCTGGTTCGGTGCACGGGACGACACCTCGAGCACCGGCTGGTGTGGGAGCTATGAAGCCGAACGAGGTTCCCCCGCCTTCTCGCTCGGGTACTGGTTTCCCTGCCTGCGATGGTCCCTAGGGCATTTAGGAGTAAATACACCCTTATACCCACATTTAAAACAAAAAGGATTCTTAATGGGTTCCTCACAGTATATATAGGAGTGGCCCATTGCCTGGCAATTCCAGCATTGGATTCCCGAATAGTCCGGTCTCCTGTTGCGTCGATATTCCAGCGCCTCTATCTGCGGATCCATTTCGCATCCTCGCCTTCCATCCTCATGTCCGGGGTTGTCACGCGTGCTTCGTTTACATGCCGTCCTGGGTAAGTGGCTCCCAACAGCTTGCTTTCTTTCAGCACTTGTTCACCTCTGCGTGCTACATCGCGTAGATCATGAAGGGTCCTTACATCTGCGTTGAAAAGCATCAGCTTAAGGCTACTGTTGACGTTTCTTTTTATATGTCAATCAGTAGAACCTCCGACATGGCTCTCTTAAGCGCGCGTTCAAGGAGATTATGTCCGTGTGGAACACGTCATAGCACTCACTTGCTTTTTGCTTCCGCATGGAGATCTCCATCATGATCTCGTGGTCAGTTTTCAAAGTACCGAACTCTCTTTTCAATGAGTAGCACAAAAAGGCATATGTCGCATTTGGGTTTTGTTTCGTGAACAGCCAGTACCATTCTTCGGCCCGCCCGGAAAGAAATAGGTGGAAACTAGCCATTATTTGTTCGTCCGTGCATTGTGTGCGCTCACACAAGGTGTTCAGCTTAAAAAGAAAATCTGCCACGCTTCCAGTGCCGTCGAACGAGATTTTCCACTCCTGCGGTTTCACTACTATGCTGCTCGGAGCAGGGTACATTGGTGGTACTACTGTTGGAAGTGGGTTACGGTCCATCCTATTCGCGTTCCGGTTCTGATTCATTGATTGCTGCGCAGATTCGAGAGCGGCGTTGAGCTGGTCCATATTGTTTCTGATTGACCCCATCTCCCTCCGCATCTCCTCCTGCGAAGCCTGGAACAGCTGGTGTAGCACTTCCACCCACGAGTCCCCACGAGTAGCTTCGTTCTGGATCCCTGGGAGTATTCGTCCCGGTCACTTGCAGCTTCTCTTATATTTCCCATTCCATAATTAGTGGTAAAGCACCAGCTCCATCCGGTGCGTAGGTCGACACATTGGTCATTAGCCCCGAGATATCATGCGCGTTTAATAGGGGCGCATTCAGATTACTGGTGCTTCCAGGTCTGTCCAATTTTCGCGAGGGTCATTCAGGTCCGAGCCCTGTATCGATCCCCGCGGGATCTCCGTATTGTCCCACCCTACTGGGGTGTGCACCACCAAGGGACGCTTGGCCTTGGAAAAGCCCCCCTATTATTACCACCCCGGTGCTGGTGCCCCGAAATTTCCCGCACTCCCGAACGGAGTATTCGGCCCGGTTGCCCAAAGACTGGTCACGCGACATAATCGGTAAAAAAAATGCAGTTTGTAAATCCTAGTATGAAAAAAAAACTTCTGTTTCCAGACGATGGTTTGTTGGAAAAAAAATGTATATATCTATATAAAAAAAATTGCGCGAGAATAATGCAATCATATTATCGATAATCGTATCGAATAAAAAAAATTTCCAAAAGCTGAAAAAAGGTGGTTAGTTAATAATATATATAGTATCAATGGGAATGCTGACATCCCATCCTCAGAAGGCACTAGGCTACAGGGGATTAACACAAATCCATTCATACTTGTCCCTAGTGCTCCCAACCGCAATGCGAGGGGGTCTTAAGGCCCCCCTCCGAGACTGGTTGGGGCCACTAGGGTCAGTTCCAGGCACACACGGGTTGGTCTCAACACGCCCAGCCGCAACGCAGGGGCAGTCTCCAGGGGCTCGCCCCTGGGACTGGTTGGGGGTGTTGAGGCCTCCCGTCCATTCTCACTGGACACCCCTCCTGCCTCCGCCGCAATGGGTGGAGCGGTTTCGGAGCCGCTCCCCAGTCTGGTGGGACAGGAAGGAGTGCCACTTTGAATCCCAGCTCAACCCGTCACAATCCAGGTGGTATTCGGTCTACCACCTGAGACGTGGGATGAGCTGGGGTCCTTACAATTCACACACACACTCACACCTGACGACACAAATTCGGCAAAATATAAAAAATTAAATAGACAAAAAAAAACCCAATTTAGCGGACAAAATATTCCAAGCCGACTAACGGACAACTTCCGGCAAAAAAAAACCCCAATTACACAAAAAAACTAAGTGCGTTCAGCACTGCCTCACCGGGTGAATACAAAAATCCGGAGACTGACGTGAAGTCTCGTGGCTCCCTTCGGCCACTGACCCCGATGACCAGTCCGGACAACCCGATCCATCAACCATTCCCACCGCAACGCAGGTGGCTGCTCCTGCGGCTGCTCACCTCGGACTGGTGGAATGGTCAACTTCACACGTTGCCCGAACTGACCATCGAGACCAGCGCCTCGGTTGCCACGTTGGGCGCCATCTGTTATGGTATCGCATCTTGATGGAAGCAGTAAGGAAGGCGGTCGGCATGATGTGGTGGTGCACAGTGGCTAGTCATTGTCGGCTGGGGCGGGTCCTTGCCAACCTTACTGTTCCTGCGCCATAATCAGAAAAAAAGTCATATCATGCCTATTCAAAACTCAGCTGTCAAATTCAAAAAAAAACCGACAGAAGCGCAGAGACCGACTCAAAACGCTATAATTCAAATAAAACAACATCCGGTCGAACCGGATGCCACGGACAGACTGTAACAACATAAACACCTTAAAGCAGGCCTGCTTAACCAACGAACCGATATCATTTCGTTAGGATAATTAACGTTAATTAACGAAGCAAAGTCATTTCGTTTCGTTTATTAACGTTAAGAACGTCAAATTAACGAAATGATTTTGTTTCGTTTCTGCCATATCAAAACAAAATCAAATCGTTTATGTTGATTATTAATTTCAAACTTAGCTGGCAAAGCTGATTGATGGCGGAGTCATTAAAGATGAAAGCATGAGCAAGCTGATTGCAACTTTCTCATGAATTTTGACAGTGCGAACATTTCTCAGAGTATTTTTGACATTACCACCAACGAATTACACAAACAAATTACATGGAGTTTGTGTGTGTATGTCCGCTCGCTGTTACCACCTTACCGCTTCAACATGGCTATAGCATTGCCAGCACAATTCAAACATAAAGTATCACGTTTTGTTAACGTTTTTAACGTTAACGAAAGCTTTTCGTTCGGTTAAAAACGAGATACAATTTATCTTGATAATTTCTTTATCGATAATATTTCGAAGTGTTTCAAACGGAAACGGTGGAAATTTTTTGATAAACGATTAGATTAACGTCAAGGTGCATCCCTGCCTTAAAGGGCCTATTAGTCATACTTAGCATAGACTTGACTTGACTTGAGAACTGTCACTTACAGTTCTGTTAAATGAACATTGCATTCTACTAATTACTCAAAACTTAGCGACACTTAACTTGACCTAGAAGTCTGTTGAATTTTGATTTTCTTTGTAAGTTCTAAGTGACGTTTACATTTGGGATGCCATTTGTTTGTTTCCATTTCATTTTGAACATTTTGTCATACAAATTGACATTTATTTTTATTTTATTTATTAATTTTTACGTTCATAAATTAATTGTAGTCCTCAAAATTAACTTTGTTTAAAAACCACCACTTTTTGTAGTAAATATTTCACAATAAAATGACAGCTGATTATGATGCCAGATGTATGGCTAAGTGGAGTATAATCGTGGCTAAAGCGGCAGTTACCCACGAACGTACGTAGAAAAAACGTGTCAGCTGACACGACCTAACTTATGAGTGTGCAATGTAAACGAAAACTCACCGACGTTCAACGCACGTACGTACGTAGCCCTGAACGTAGAAATCAAACCAATTTTGATTTTTTCCGTAAGAACGTGTCAGCTTATCGCTCTCTCACTAGACAAAATTGCCTAGTAAACTTTTGTGCGCTTATTTTTGACCGTTTGCAGTTATTATACAAAAGGCCTATAGATTGTTTAAAATTTTGTTGAAATATCCTAAAATTATTATAATTGTGTATGAGCACTTGGGAATGTCAAACAAAGCAATTGACAATAAACAAAAATTCAGCATTATCAGTGATTTGCACCAGATGGCGCAACACTGAATAAATATAGTTGGTAAAAAGGAATAGAAGTAGCAAATTTGCCAGTCAAACAAACCACCGCTGTATAGCTAAATGGTTAGCGCAGCATGCTTAAAGCGTACTGATGATGATGATCCTTCGAAATGGATCGATCTGCGCAGTTATGGCAGGTTGTCTGAAAAATTTTCTACTTACTATTCCAAAACCAAAATACAATTTTTCAAATTTAGAAAATTAAAAAATAACAATAATTATCTACGTATGTTATCTATGTAGTGTTCAGTTTATACTTATATTTAAGAATTCATGAGCTTAACACCGGCTTATAATAATTGAATTTCAATTATTATGTTTTCTAAGAGAAACTGAAAAGAAAGAAACATTTACTGGCATATTGCGATGGACCATTTCGAAACCGCCAACGTAATCATCATCAGGCAATTTTGTAATGTTATCAAAGGTTTCACCGGGACTCGAACCGTGAATCACATGGTGAAACTGCAGTAGCCTTTAACCACTAGGACATCCTGCTGGTATTTGTTTTCATGCTTAATTCAGTTTTTCTCATTTCTACACTAACAACACAATTGAGACATTTTGTCTCTATATTGATTTGTGTGCCATGTAGATTTGTTTTTTAAAGTTCTTCTTCGTTGCTTTGTAAACTCGGGCTCAGTTGTACATATTTATGTATGTTTGATTAATGGTGTGTTCAGTTTATATACTTATATTTAAGAATTCATGAGCTTAACACCGGCTTATAATAATTGTATTTCAATTATTACGTTTTCTAAGAGAAACTGATTGAAACAATAATTATCATTATAAAAAATCATTGTTCTGGCCTTGAGCTCGAATCCTAAAATTATATATAAAATTGGAGGTTACAAACAAATGAACTAGACATTTTTATTCAGTATTTGTTTCTGCCATTTACACCATGAAAAATTGTAGTTCCAAAAGTTGATGTTTGCATAAGCATGCATGCAAACTTGTCAATGGCAACAGTGCTTTGCTGTAAACAATCCACACACAAATATGTTATGTACATGTACACAGACGCACACACTGATTCCTACGGGCTTGAGGGTTCGGTCAAACGTGTTTCGTACGACAAAACGTCCGTACGTATGGCACACGTCGGTGGGTAACTGCCGCTTAAGTTGGCAAGCTTACGCCATGTTAAGTCAAGTCTATGCTAAGTATCAGTAATGGGCCCTTAATGTTTTCTCTATTTGTGGGTTTTTTATAGTTTTTATTCTGTACTTGAGTAAGTACACATTTTCACTAATTGTTATGGCTCATGACCCACTAGTACTCATTCTGTTAGCACATAAGTTAGCAGCTGCGGTTCTACTAAAGTATTGCTACTTTGTTTCAACTCTTTCTCGCTGATCATCGTACATCATCCATGCCTTATTTGGCCTTTTACAATACGAAGTAAAATATCCAAAGGACTCGTCTGAAGAGCGCGTTGGCCGATTTCAAATATAATGGATAATGGACTGGAGTGTGAACTCCTTAATTTGCTCTTTTACCGTCACTTGGAATTGCTGCGACAGGGCATTTAAGCGGAAGCTTCTTCCCTTACATTGAAAAGTTCAATAAAAACAATGTGACCTGTAAGAAAGTTATGATAAGTCTTGATTGCACACTTATTTCTGGGCTGTTGTTTTTGTACCTAGCATATTAGTACTAGTACAAGGGTATTATAATTTTGTGAACATAACGGTAGTACGTAACTTCCATATATTACTGTTCTTAGGATAAGAAGGGAAATTGTTTTTATGTCAGCCTTACATCATACAGCATAATTGTATGGCAAATAAAGCAAATCGATTCATAACTACTCCCACTTTACCTGAGCGGTATTTTGTGAAGAAAATTTGCATGTGTATAAGTACTGTGCTTCAATTACACAGCCGAGTTAAAAACTTAAATTGCCGTTCAGCAGGTGGCCCTAGGTTAGTTAAAGCTTTTTGACACAATTTCATATGTTCTATCTGTCAAAAATGCTTCAACTAACTTAAAGCAACATTTTACTTCGACTGTGACTATGCCCCAATATCTCTTACCTGCTTCAGACACTTTAGCTGTCGTTACTGAAAAACAGTGTGTACAAAGCTTTAAAAATCTCGGCATAACTTCTATTGCATCGGCGAATGCTCTATCAAAATATGTTTCCATCATTATTTCATCATTTAGTAATAGAGATTGAGGCAGCGCTCGCTACTGGGCCGTTAAGGTCAAAAAAGACAACCCTGGTCCGCCGCCTTCTTATACCGATGTGGGGTGGTTCCAGGGCAATATTAAACTGATTGCATGTGACGACGCCAGGACGGCGAAGCTTTACAAAGCCGCCATATCGCTGATAGGTGAGGTGTATCCGGGCGCGCGCTCCAAGGGCGTGGAGGCGTGTGATATCCCCTCACGACCAAGGGCGATAGCCTGGGTTCCAGTGACGCCAACGGACCCAGCTGATATCCTGGAGCTGCTCCAGGAGTACAACCCGGGTCTACCGACCCAAAACTGGAAGGTGGTTAACGTGGAGAAGACTGAACGGGCCACGATGCAGATAGTCCTGCTGCTCGACAGCGCAAGCGTCGAAGCGTTGAAAGGCAGGATTTCAGGGTAAGCTACGGCTTCTAGAATATAAGCCTTAAGGTTTATAAGGCTGACGTTGAAGCCTTGGTAAACCTTGCGTCTCGTACGGATGTGGTTGAACTCCCCCCAGTGAAGACGAGATGGAGGTAGACGAGGGCGAAGAAGCTGGTAGCTACGCTTCGTCAGGCTCGAGTGGAGCTTGGCTCTCAGAGGGTTGTACTCTGAGGGTCAACTTCTGGAGGATGGCGATTCGGACGCGACGCTCACGGAAGAGAGCGCACACAAACAGTGATTCGGGGTCCTCCAAATAAACCTGCATCACTGCAAAGCAGCATCAGCTGCACTCCTACTGCACCTGTCTTCAGGTGCGGTATACATCGTATTAGTCCAGGATCCGTGGATCGCTGGCAATAGGATCTGTGGCCTGCGGACACCAACGTATAAGCTTTATAGCGCTCAAGAAAAGGGTAGGCCTCGCACATGTATATTGGCTATTGTTTTTCTTCTACCCAATTTTAGCGATGGGGATCTGACAGCGGTTAGCGTCGAGGTGCTAGGGAGGAGCTTTAAGCTTGCTTCCTTCTACATAGCGCACGATCCCCAAGGCTCACTACCACCGGATAATTCCTGGGAGTTCGTGAGAGCGGCAAATCCACCAAACGATTTCATCCTACTTGGAGGCGACGCCAATGCTCATCACGCCCAGTGGGGCAGCAGTGATGTAAATGACCGAGGTGAGTCTTTATTTAACTATCTTTTAGGCACTAATCTAAGTATATGTAATAGGGGAAATGATACCACTTTCATTACGAGGAACCGCGAAGAGGTCTTGACATAACCCTGGTCAAAGAGGAGAGTTCTAAAGGAGCACTCCATTTCTGACCATAGATATATAAGCTTTTCTATATCACAGGCTCACACAAGTCCTAAGTACATACAAAATATTAGAAGAACGAACTGGGGCTACTATAAGAAGATAATAGGTAAAAAGCTATCTGAAGTGGTGCAAGCCCCAGAAAGCGAGGAGGAGCTAGACGTGTTTGTAAATAATTTCAGTCAAAAATGTAGGAATGTTTTAGATAGGGCTTGCCCGACTAAAATGGTTTTGGAAACTCACAAGCCACCATGGTGGTCGTCCGATCTTGACAAGCTTAGAAATCATGTAGGGCGGCCTTTAATAAAGCAAAGCATGATGGACATGAATCCTCATGGGCTGCTTATAAACCGAAAATAAATATATATAAAAAAGCAATCCGAAATGGAAAGCGATCCTCCTGGAGGGATTTCTGCGCAGGATTGAATCCACATCCGCGGCCTCCCGGTTAAGGAAGGCGCTATCGAAATCTCCAACTCAGCTAAGTTACGTCCAAAAGCCGGATGGGCACTGGACGGACCCAGCGCTGAAACCATAAACTTGCTAATGACACACACTTCCCAGCAAGTGCGGGCGTGTCTTCAAGTATTGTCAGCGGAGGGTCACCTAATAATCAGCTGATAAGCAAAATCACAGATGATAAAAGGATTGGGCTTTGTAGTGTCAAATTGGGTCACTGCGTTTAAATTTGGCAACTCCCCCTCTAATAAATAAAAAGATGCAAAGCTCATATTAACACTTGGCATCACTTAAAATGTTAGAGTGGAATGACGCGGATATTCAACCCCATTGTGGGCAAGCCCAAAAATAAGTGGCATCAAATGCCACTTTACATGGCGACCGTGACACAATCTGCAGATTGTAATATAGTGAGAAAAAACTGGACAGTCTAAAATTTTGCGTATGTGAAATGCGTGAATATTGTAACAAATGTGCTGAAAAAAAACACACTATGAAATGCCGTAGAATGAAACCCAAAATATGTGGGTATATGGGAAATGTGAGCCACATATATTGGACCATTTTGACAAAATTCGGGAAGAAGCAGCATAAGTGTGAGAAGGCAAAAGTCTATAGTGCATGGGTCGTTTTAAATCAAGGAAAAGGAAAAATATAAAAATGTTAAAACGAAGAAAAAACTACAAAAATAATATAAAATTTTCAAAAAAACTACAAAAAGTACAAAATGAAAAAAAAATTACATAAAAATTCAAAGTCAAAACTCTTTAAACAAAAATTTTTCCAAAAAACTTTCAAAGTGAAGAACCATAACTATATGGACAAATTTAGTAAACAACATTAATTCTGAACAAAAAAAAATACCACAAACAATTTTAAGTTAGGTATTTGCAAAACGAAATACACACATTAAATTCAAACATTTTTTTTCAACTAATTCAAAAATATTACTGAATATACAAAAGAAAACAAACTTTTTTTCAAAATGACTACAAAAGCATAAAATCAATAAATTACAAAAATTGTTCAAGTTGGAAATACTGGCGAAAACAAATCAAAATTTCTACTCAAACTACAAAAATATACTACGTTACTTAATATTAAATTCTCACAAATTTCGACATTTTCAACTAAATACATGGAAACTTAACCCTACGCAATGCAAATATGTCATAAATATTACGAAATGTATACAAACTTCTTAAAAATTATCTACAAACAAATTTTCGTAAAACTTTTAAATATAATAAAGCCACAGCAATTTTGGCTTATATACATGTTTATAGGTTGTCTTAGGCTCAATTACGTACCAGTATCGTGGAGGGAAGTCAACGTGGTCTTTATCCCCAAGGCAGAGAAACCCTCCCACTCTAAACCAAATGATTATAGGCCTATAAGCTTATCTTCTTTTCTGCTTAAAGCACTCGAAAGACTCCTAGAGGACTACATCAGGAGGAGGATTGAGCCGTCGCTTCTTTCGCAAGCTCAGCATGCCTATACTAAGGGCAGGTCAACTGACACGGCCTTGCACTGCTTAGCGGTCATCGCCGCTCTACGCATAAGGGAAACAGGTCTCTGGTCAAATGGATCTAGTGGACACGCAACAATCCTGGGCACGAACGCCCCAGTCCCAATACCGGTGCGCACTGACTACTGCACGCCAAAGATCGTTTTCGCTAACAACTATAGTATATATATACCATCGCAACAGGACTGGAATACCAGACAACATACGGTACCGGGTGCCATCAACATATTCACGGATGGTTCTAAGCTTGACGGGAAGGTGGGAGCAGGCCTCTTTTCGCCGGATCTGGGTCTAGATGTCTCTTTTCGCCTACCAGATCACTGTGGTGTTTACCAAGCGGAAATTCTGGCAATACACAGGGCTGTGAACCATCTCGGGTCTATGCCGAAGGATGGTACACGGGTGTTTATTTTCTCAGACAGCCAGGCCGCATTAAAGGCCCTGGACTCATTCGTCGACAACGCAAAGTCGGTCACTGAATGCCGCAGATATCTTAACGAGATGGCTCAGCACTTCAGTATCAGCCTTATATGGCTACCTGGGCACAGGGATATTGAAGGCAATTGCAGAGCAGACGAGCTGGCCAGAAGAGGCACCTCCGACCATATCCTTCCGGGAAATGATTCTGTACGTATACCCATGGCCACATTCAGGCTTCGTGTGAACACAAACACTATAAGAATTGCAAATGTACTATGGTAGTTATAAATTGTTTGATTTTGCAAAAATCAATACTAGCAATTACTAAACTTTGGCACAAACTATCAAAGGCGCAGGTATTGTAAACTGTTGTTAGTTTTTTCTGTATCATCGTTGGTTGCAATTTACATGAATTTTCATTCTTTAGAAACGGGATAGATTTCGATTTTGTCCTCTCAGTGATCTTTGAATAAAGAGCGTCATCTACTTCGTATTGCCGTTGTCCTAAGTATTTGCCTACTTTCTGCTTTTTGCAAACACCTCATTTAATTTGTTGGTCCCTGCCACAAATTGTCATCCTCCCAGCAGATCCTTGCAGGCAGACTGAGCTATATTCCCCTGCTCCGGGAAGGTATCGAACCCAAACCGGGTCGTGTACGTGATCCCGGCCCAGAGAAATGGTTTTTGCTGCGTTTGTCGGAAAAGAATTTTTTTAGGATGGTGACACCCTTGCCAGTGTCACTTGTAAGGGATGAATGCATCGGACGGGATATTCTGGGCTAGACCCCAAAAAACCGGACGTCCTCGTGACTTTTATAAATCTTTTGTGGCTCCTTGCTGTTCACGCCCAAGAGCGTCCGTAGTCTGTGCCTTAGCGCCCCACCACCACTGCCTCTAGAAGTCCCTTGGCGCCACCAGCTCAGACGGCCGCTTCCACACATGACTACAATATCCGTAGTAGAGCCGGTTACAATCCCTGCCCTCGCCTTCTTCTCCCCCTCTCTTCGAACTAGCACTCGAGTAGGCCAGGGACAGTGTCCTAGAACGTGATGGCATATCTGTCCGGTCAGGCGATGTAAACCTAGAAATCATCAACATTTACATTCCTCCTGTCACCTGTTGCCCTAGTGGCTACTGCTCTGATATCAGAGCACTAGCCACTGGCGATAATCGAATAAACTTAGTCGATTTCAATGCCCATCATGATCTATGGCATTCAAACCTACAGGCGAACAGCAGGGGTGAGATGTTAATAGAGGAAACGACGTTCTGCACAATAAACGTAGATGACCCACTCGTATGGTAGGAAGCTGTCACAGTTCGCCAGATCTATCCATCGTGAGCGCAGGACTAGTAAACTTCTTCAACTGGCAGCCGATGGTTGTTGTTGTTGTTGTAGCAGTGCTTCGCCCCACCTAACAGCCGCGACCGATCACAAATTGTCATCAATATCCTCTAACGGGAGTCCAAGGAAACTTGCTGTTTCAACAGGGGTAGACCATAATCAAAGGGGTGTTAGAGGCGTTGGTTCCACATTACAATTAAAGAGATGGTTGGTGTCATGTGCGGACACATTGCAAGCGGGGCATACATTTTGTATGTCGGGGTTGATTCTGGATAGGTAAGAGTTTAACCCGTTACAGTATCCAGAACGAAGTTGAGCAAGAGTGACACGCGTTTCCCTGGGGAGTGTGCGTTCCTCTTCCACAAGTTTTGGGTACTTTTCTTTGAGTACTGGATTCACTGGGCAATTCCCAGCATAAAGGTCCGACGCCTGTTTGTGGAGTTCACCAAGGACCCTCTTGTGTTTTTTTGCTTCATACGGCTGGGTTCTCAGGTGCCGTATTTCCTCAAAATGCTTACGGAGATGACTCCTTAAGCCCCTAGGCGGTATTGGCTCATTAATCAGATGTCTGTTTGGATGCCCAGGTTTCTGGGTATTCAACAGGAACTGTTTGGTTAGCATCTTATTTCTCTCCCTGATGGGGAGTATCGCCTCATTATGTAGATGGTGTTCTGGGGACATAAGAAGACAGCCCGTGGCGATTCCGAGAGCAGTATTTTGGCAGACCTGTAGCTTCTTCCAATGGGTAATTTTTAGGCTTGGCGACCATATGGGTGACGCGTAGCACGTAAACGGCTGGCCAATTGCTTTGTATGTAGTAATGAGCGTTTCTTTATCTTTTCCCCAGGTACTGCCAGCAAAGTATTTGAGGATTTTATTACGGCTCTGGATTTTCGGAACAATTGCGGCTGCGTGCTCACCAAAATGTAGATCCTGATCAAACGTCACACCCAAGATTTTGGGGAGTAAGACAGTCGGTAGCGTAGTGCCATCGACGTGGATGTTGAAAATGGTCGACATTTGGGACGTCCATGTTGTAAATAAGGTCGCGGAAGATTTAGTCGGTGATAATGCCAGGTTTCGCGAGGCGAAAAAACTGGAGAGATCAGGGAGGTAGCCGTTTATTCTGTTGCAGGGCTCATCGATCTGTGGGCCTGGGCCTGTGGCCATTATTGTGCAGTCATCGGCGTATGAAACGATAGTGACTCCTTCTGGTGGTGAAGGTATCTTAGATATGTAGAAATTAAACAAAAGTGGGGATAGGACACCACCCTGTGGCACCCCTTGTTTAATTCTTCTTGGTTTTGATGTTTCGTTTCTAAATTGCACCGATGCCTGCCGACCACCCAGATCATTTGCGGTCCACTTTTAAGACATGGGGGAAGGGTGGACCCTTCCAGGTCTTGCAGTAACGTGCCATGGTTGACCGTATCAAAAGCTTTTGATAGGTCTAGCGCTACGAGTACTGTTCTATGGTGGGGGCCTTGATTTAAACCGCAATGTATCTGGGTGCTGATGGCATTTAGCGCGGTGGTGGTGCTATGGAGTTTTCTGAAGCCATGCTGATGACAGGCTAGCTGCAAATTTGCTTGGAAGTAGGGGAGCAAAATGGCTTCAAGCGTCTTTGCTACTGGCGATAGGAGAGATATCGGAAGAAGAAGAATATAAATCTTTTACAGACAACCGCTTTGCTGCCTCCCTATCCCGACTGATGCCCGCCAAGGGGAGCGTGCCTTCCGTAAGGTCATTGAATCCGCGAGCGCTTTCTGCCGACAATATATAATGCATCCTACGGTCGACAAAGATAGATGGAGAGCCAATAGACACGCACATAAACACAAATTCATCGCGTCACCAATCACCATCACCGCTAAAGAGGTTGAGGACGCCATTGGTCGCGCTAAACCATCCAAAGCAGTCGGCCCAGACGGCATAGCCATGCCGATGCTTAAAAGCCTAGGGAAAGAGGGTTTCAAATATTTAGCGCATGTCTTCAACCTGTCTCTTTCCACCTTTGTCATACCCGAGAAATGGAAAATGGCCAAGGTGGTCCCGCTACTAAAGCCTGGGAAACCAGCTAACATAGGTGAGTCGTATCGTCCGATATCTCTCCTATCGCCAGTAGCAAAGATGCTTGAAGCCATTTTGCTCCCTTATTTCCAAGCAAATTTGCTGCTAGTCTCTTATCAGCATGGCTTCAGAAAACTCCATAGCACTACCACCGCGCTAAATGCCATTAGCACCCAGATAAATTGCGGTTTAAATCAATACCCCCACCATAGAACAGTACTCGTAGCGCTAGACCTATCAAAAGCTTTTGATACTAATGGCCACAGGCCCAGGCCCAAAGATCGATGCGCTATGCAATAAAATAAACGGCTACCTCCCTGATCTCTCCAATTTTTTCGCCTCGCGAAACCTGGGATTATCACCGATAAAAATTTTCCGCGACCTTATTTACGACATGGACGTCCCAAATGTCGACCATTTTGAACATCCACATCGATGGCACTACGCTACCGACTGTCCTACACCCCAAAATCTTGGGTGTGACGTTTGATAAGGATCTACATTTTCGTGAGCATGCAGCCGCTATTGTTCCGAGAATTCAGAGCCGTAACAATATCCTCAAATCCCTCGCTGGCAGTACCTGGGGAAAAGATAATAAAACGCTCATGACTACATACAAAGCAATTAGCCAGCCGATTACGTGCTACGTGTCACCCAATGGTCGCCAAGCCTAAAAATTTACCCACTGGAAGAAACTACAGGCCTGCCAAAATACTGCTTTCAGAATCGCCACGGGCTGTCTTCTTATGTCCCCAGAACACCATCTGCATAATAAGGCGAGAATACTCCCCATCAGGGAGAGAAATGAGATGCTGACCAAACAGTTCCTGTTGAATACCCAGAAACCTGAGCATCCCAACAGACATCTGATTGATGAACCAGCACCGCCTAGGAGCTTAAGGAGTCCGCAACCATTTTGAGGAAATACGGCACCTGAGAACCCAGCCGTATGAAGCGAAAAAACACAAGCAGGTCCTTGGTGAACTCCATAAACAGGCGTCGGCCTTTATGCCGGGAATTGCCCGGTGAATCCAGTACTTAAAGAAAAGTATCCAAAACCCGCGGAAGAGGAACGCATACTCCCCAGGGCAACGCGTGTCACTCTTGCTCAACTTCGTTCTGGATACTGTAACAGGTTAAACTCCTACCTATCCAGAATCAACCCCGACATACAAAATGTATGCCCCGCTTGCAATGTGTCCCCACATGACACCAACCATCTCTTTAATTGTAATGTGGAACCAACGCCTCTTAACACCCCTTTCCTTATGGTCCACCCCTGTTGAAACGGCAAGTTTCCTTGGACTCCCGTTAGAGGATATTGATGCCAATTTGTGATCGGTCACGGCTGTTAGGTGGGGCGAAGCATTGCTACAACAACAACAACATATCGGACGATACGACTCTCCTATGTTAGCTGGTTTCCCAGGCTTTAGTAGCGGGACCACCTTGGCCATTTTCCATTTTTCGGGTATGACAAAGGTGGAAAGAGACAGGTTGAAGACATGTGCTATGTATTTGAAACCCTCTTTCCCTAGGCTTTTAAGCATCGGCAAGGCTATGCCGTCTGGGCCCACTGCTTTGGATGGTTTAGCATGACCAATGGCATCTTCAACCTCTCTGGCGGTGATGGTAATTGGTGACGCGCTGAATTTATGTTTATGTGCGTGTCTGTTGGCCCTCCGTCTATCTTTGTCGACCGTAGAATGCATTACATATTGATGGCAGAAAGCGCTCGCGCATTTTTTCGAATCCGATAGCACTTTATCGCTGAAGGCGATGGAAACTTTGTCATTGTGCTTAGACGGATTCGATAGCGACTTTACGGTGGACCAAAGTTTACCCACACCGGCAGGGAGGTTACAACCTCTTAGGTGCTCCTCCCATTTCGCCCGCTTGTGTTCATCCACAAGCAATCTGATACGTTGGTTTATATCCCTTATTTGGGGGTCGCCTGGGTCGAGCTGTCTTATAAGGTCACGTTCTCTCACTAAATTTGCGGCCTCCGCCGGGAAGTGGGGCCGAATTTCGGGAATTCTCCTGGCGGGAATGAAACGTGCCGAGGCGTATTGAATGACCTTGCGGAAAGCACGCTCCCCTTGGCGGGCATCAGTCAGGATAGGGAGGGCAGCAAAGAGGTTGTCTGTAAAAGATTTGTATTCGTCCCACTTTCCTTTCTTAAAGTTTGTAAAAGTGCGTTTTCCTGTAACGATGAAGTCGGCGGTACGCTCGAACGAAATAAGTATAGGCAGGTGGTCGGATGCCAATGTTACCGTCGGCTGCCAGTTGACGCAGTTTACGAGTTCTGCGCTCACGATTGAGATATGCGGCGAACTGTGACAGCTTCCTACCATACGTGTGGGGGCGTCTCCGTTTATTGTGCAGAACGTCGTTTCTTCTGTTTGATCCGCCAACATCTCACCCCTACTGTCCGCCCGCAAGTTTGAATGCCATAGATCGTGATGGGCATTAAAGTCGCCTAAGATAATGCGATTGTTGCCAGTGAGTAAGGCGCTAATATTAGGGCGGTATCCACAGGGGCAACAGGTGGCAGGAGCGATGTAGATGTTGATGATTTCTAGGTTTGCATCGCCTGACCGGACAGATAGGCCTTGACGTTCTAGGACATTGTCCCTGCGGCAGCCGATGGTAACATTGGCATCTTACCACCTGCCTATACTCCTTTCGCTCGAACGATTCGCCGACTTCATCGTAACCGAGAACAGCACTTTCATCAACTTTAAGAAAGGAAAGTGGGATGACTACAGGGGTGGACCATAATGAAAGGGGTGTTAGAGGCGTTGGTTCCACATTACAATTGAAGAGATGGTTGGTGTCATGTGGGGACACATTGCAAGCGGGGCATACATTTTGTATGTCGGGGTTGATTCTGGATAGGTAATAGTTTAACCTGTTACAGTATCCAGAACGAAGTTGAGCAAGAGTGACACGCGTTTCCCTGGGGAGTATGCGTTCCTCTTCCGCGAGTTTTGGATAATTTTCGTTAAGTACTGGATTCACCGGGCAATTCCCGGCATAAAGGTCCGACGCCTGTTTATGGAGTTCACCAAGGACCTGCTTGTGTTTTTTCACTTCATACGGCTGGGTTCTCAGGTGCCGTATTTCCTCAAAATGCTTACGGAGATGACTCCTTAAGCCCCTAGGCGGTGCTGGTTCATCAATCAGATGTCTGTTGGGATGCCCAGGTTTCTGGGTATTCAACTGGAACTGTTTGGTCAGCATCTCATTTCTCTCCCTGGTGGGGAGTATTCTCGCCTCATTATGCAGATGGTGTTCTGGGGACATAAGAAGACAGCCCGTGGCGATTCTGAGAGCAGTATTTTGGCAGGCCTGTAGTTTCTTCCAGTGGGTGATTTTTAGGCTTGGCGACCATATGGGTGACGCGTAGCACTTAATCGGCTGGCTAATTGCTTTGTATGTAGTCATGAGCGTTTCTTTCTCTTTTCCCCAAGTACTGCCAGCGAGGGATTTGAGGATTTTGTTACGGCTCTGAATTCTCGGAACAATTGCGGCTGCGTGCTCACCAAAATGTAGATCCTGATCAAACGTCAAACCCAAGATTTTGGGATGTAGGACAGTTGGTAGCGTAGTGCCATCGACGTGGATGTTCAAAATGGTCGACATTTGGGACGTCCATGTTGTAAATAAGGTCGCGGAAGATTTAGTCGGTGATAATGCCAGGTTTCGCGAGGCGAAAAAACTGGAGAGGTCAGGGAGGTAGCTGTTTATTTTATTGCATAGCGCATCGATCTTTGGGCCTGGGCCTGTGGCCATTATTGTGCAGTCATCGGCGTAGGAAACGATTGTGACTCCTTCCGGTGGTGAAGGTAGCTTAGATATGTAGAAATTAAACAAAAGTGGGGATAGGACACCACCCTGTGGCACGCCTTGTTTAATTCTCCTTGGTTTTGATGTTTCGTTTCTAAATGGCACCGATGCCTGCCGACCACCCAGATAATTTGCGGTCCACCTTTTAAGACATGGGGGAAGGGTAGACCCTTCCAGGGGGTGCAGTAACGAGCCATGGTTGACCGTATCAAAAGCTTTTGATAGGTCTAGCGCTACGAGTACTGTTCTATGGTGGGGGTATTGATTTAAACCGCAATTTATCTGGGTGCTAATGGCATTTAGCGCGGTGGTAGTGCTATGGAGTTTTCTGAAGCCATGCTGATGAGGGGCTAACTGCACATTTGCTTGGAAATAAGGGAGCAAAATGGCTTCAAGCGTCTTTGCCACTGGCGATAGGAGAGATATCGGACGATACGACTCACCTATGTTAGCTGGTTACCCAGGCTTTAGTAGCGGGACCCCTTGGCCATTTTCCATTTCTCGGGTATGACAAAGGTGGAAAGAGATAGGTTGAAGACATGCGCTAAATATTTGAAACCCTCTTTCCCTAGGCTTTTAAGCATCGGCATGGCTATGCTGTCTGGGCCCTCTGCTTTGGATGGTTTAGCACGACCAATGGCGTCCTCAACCTCTTTAGCGGTGATGGTGATTGGTGACGCGCTGAATTTGTATTTATGTGCGTGTCTATTGGCCCTCCGTCTATCTTTGTCGACCGTAGGATGCATTATATATTGTCGGCAGAAAGCGCTCGCGCATTTTTTCGCATCCGACAGCACTTTGTAGCCAAAGGCGATGGAAACTTTGTCTTTGTGCTTAGTCGGATTTGATAGAGACTTTACGGTGGACCAAAGTTTACCCACACCGGTAGAGAGGTTACAACCCCTTAGGTGCTCCTCCCATTTCGCCCGCTTGTGTTCATCCACAAGTGTAAGATGACCATCGTGGTCATCTTTATTTCCGTCGTAGTGGACGTAGTTTATTGCCCAAACGCTTTAACGCCACTTAAGTAAGGCACACGATACTAGTTACGTAGACTCACGCAAATACACCGATTTCAATAAAAAACAAGAAATGATGCACTTTACTTTATAGTATAGTCCTTTTCTTTATTTGTTCTTATAAAAATGTTCAGAAATTTAGAAATTAACACATATATACATATATAGATGTGCGAGCTGCTTTTTTTTTGCTTCTGGACGAGTTAAATGCGCGGAATTAATTGGCTTCTATTCATTTTACAGATAGCCCTTATTGTGAATGTGTTGTTTTGACAGGTAACCCTTATTGTGAACTATGGTTGTGTTTAATAAGCATTGCTTGACTTTATGGTAACGCAACACTTGCCGTAAGGGTTACCTTACACAAGCAATCTGATGCGTTGGTTTATATCCCTTATTTGGGGGTCGCCTGGATCAAGCTGTCTTATAAGGTCACGTTCTCTCGCTAAGTTTGCGGCCTCCGCCGGGAAGTGGACCGGATTTCGGGAATTCTCCCGGCGGGAATGAAACGTGCCTTGGTGGGCATCAGTCGGGATAGGGAGGGCAGCAAAAGCGGTTGTCTGTAAAGGATTTATATTCTTCCCACTTTCCTTTTTTGAAGTTTATGAAAGTGCGTTTTTCAGTGACAATGAAGTCGGCGGTACGCTCGAGCGAAATAAGTATGGGCAGGTGGTCGGATGCCAATGTTACCATCGGCTGCCAGTTGACGCAGTTTACGAGTTCTGCGCTCACGATTGAGATATCTGACGAGCTGTGACAGCTTCCTACCATACGTGTGGGGGCGTCTCCGTTTATTGTGCAGAACGTCGTTTCTTCTATTTGATCCGCCAGCATCTCACCCCTACTGTCCGCGCGCAAGTTTGAATGCCATAGATCATGATGGGCATTGAAATCGCCTAAGATAATGCGATTGTTGCCAGTGAGTAAGGCCCTGATATTAGGGCGGTATCCACTGGGGCAACAGGTGGCAGGAGGGATGTAGATGTTGATGATTTCTAGGTTTGCATCACCTGACCGGACAGATAGGCCTTGACGTTCTAAGACATTGTCCCAGCGGTCGATGCCAGGATCAAATATATAATATTGCACAGAGTGGTGTATGATAAACGCGAGGCCGCCTCCATTTCCGCTCTCGCGGTCTTTCCTGTGGACATTATACCCAGAGCAGGTCTGCAATGCAGTTCTTGCTGTGAGTTTAGTCTCTTGAATCGCAGCAATGCGGATGTTGTGCCGCTTCATGAAATCGACTATCTCCGTAATCTTCCCAGTTAGTCCATTACAGTTTAACTGCAGAATTCTGAAGTGCATAAGGGGTGACTGACGGGTGACTACGCCTGGGTTGTGGAAGGCCAGGACGCTGTAGTGCCATAGTAAATTGCATTAAAATAAATTGCGATGGCAACCCTCTTTAGAAATGTGCAAGATGCAACCATACATCAGATGCACTTGGCATCACTAAAATTGTTAGAGTCGAGGAACTCGGAGAGTTTCTGATTGGTTGAAACTGCCGTTGATCGACGCCATGATTTATTTCGACGCCATAATTAATTTCGTTGCTAAGCAACGTGAGGAAAAATATGCCAAGCCGCAGAGTTGCGTTAGCGGCAGTTTTTCAGTTTGAAGTGAACCGGCCGACCCATCAGTTGCGAGAAATAAAACCCGCAACCAACAAAGCACAAGCGGTATCATTAGAAACTTGTGAAAAAAGTAGAACCGCATTTGGTGAACTAAAGTGTGCAAGTAAAGCTTTATTAGAACTAAAAGTCTATAAGTAAAACTAAGAACTAAAAGTTTATAAACATTAAAAATATAAATTCAGTTTTAAAATACATGCTAAAGAAAAGACAATTTTAATTTCATTTTTTGAATTTGGAAAATAAAACTAAACAAAACTAGGTAAGTGCTGGTGTGCTGCGGGCCGTGAGTGCGGAGAACATTTTTGGCGGATCCATAAGATGGATCCTCAATATGGCGACCCTGGGCCGAAGCCCAGTAAAAACGGTGTGTGGCCGAAAGGAGGCAAGCCTCCCAACAGGCGTGGGTGCTAAGTAAAAAAGAGAAGCCCTGCACAAAATTTAAAAAAAATAATGGAAAAATGAATAATCTACAAAAAATATAAAAGTTAAAAACCTATCTACACATCAAAAATCTACAAAAAAAAACTACAAAAATTTAAAGCCATTTACAAAAAAAATACAAAACATTTAAAAATTCTTACAAAAAAAATATAAAACATTAAAAACTATTACAAAAAAAATATAAAAATTTGAAAAAAAAAGATACAAAAAAATTAAAAAAAAATCTACATGAAATACAAGTTTAAAATTCTACAAATATATAAATCAAAAATAGCACAAAAGGTTTAAAATCAAAAATTACAAAACAAGTACAAAAGATTAAAACTATTACAAAAAAAATTTTTAATTTGGAAAATCTACAAAAAATACAAAAATTTCAAAAACCTTTTCAACAAATTAATATTTAAAATCATTACATCCAAAAACATATTAAACTGAGAAAATTTAAAAAAATTTAAAATCATTAAAAACCAAAAAAATATATAAAAATTAACAAAAACCTACAAAATGGAATCAACAGAATTATTGTAGTGGTGGTGGATTTTTTTGGCCGTGGCTAGTCGACGAAAAAGAGTGAAAACTTTTAAAATACATATAATAAAATATTTAATTAAAGACAGAAGTAATAAGAAAATGCAAACGGTAATAATATAAAAATTTAAACGGCAGCAGAAATAACACAAAAACGAAAAAACGGAGAAAAACTGTAAAAACTATAATTTTGAACTGTATAATAAATGCTAAACTGTACAAAAAATAAATTTTTTTTAATCCCGGTGCGTCCGAGGACATTTATATTACAATTTTGAAAAGATGCGGTGCGCTCGTATCTATAAAAATAAAAACAAATCAAATTTGATAAAAACGGTGCGACCGTTTCAACCCTTATATAAAATTATTTTCCATTCTCCCAATTTTTGCATTTAAATAATAAAAATTCAATTAAATATCATAATTTTACCATACAATTCAAATTCGGAATTCCAACTTTCTGCAATAAGTATTCGCTAACCAACTGTATTATAAAATCTAAAAGCTTTCAAAAAATACATACTTTCACAAATTCCTTATATTTTCATAATTTCCTTTAAAGTACTTTCATAATTTCCTTTGAGCTCAACTTAAATCAGTTCTACAATCAAAATTCAGGTTTTCGTTAAATTATCGGATAATTCTTTCAGCTTTACCCTATCAAAACCCACTTGTCTTGCAATTCTGCATAACTTCTCTAATCAAGCATAACCCATTCTCGAATAATACTCTCATTCAAATTTAACTTCCTTTAAACTCAATTCCTATTCAATCTTCATAAACAAATTCCACATATCTTGCAACAAAATTTTAATATTTCGTCTATTCGTTTCAACGCGTATGGACCTAAGAAGCGGGAAGGTTGTTTCTAAAGATTCCCATCCGAGTTCAAGTTCCAAAAATTCAGAGCAAAATTTAGATTCCGAAAACTCAGAGCAAGATATAGATTCCAATAATTCAGATTCCGATTCATCTTCAGTAGAAGTATTCTCTAACGAAAATTTAACTCTTACTTTATTGCATTTTTAAAATCCAAGCTCGAAGCAAAGCTCGCGAAGCACTACCAACGCATATAGAATCAGTCAGCCAAATTAAAGAAGCGCTATGTAGTGAAATTAGGCCAGACAACTCGAAAGTTGTCGCGGGAAAAATTGCAGCCTTAAGAGTAACCAAACAATTTTTCAGAATTTTCAAAGCAGGTAGAAGAGCTTTCTGACTCGTTAGAGCGCTGTCTAATCATTGAAGGTATAACAAAGGCAAAAGCCCACGAGATGGCGGTTGAACAAACCATTAGCGTTTGTAGATTTAATAGTAGGTCAGATATGGTGAAATCAATCCTTGCGTCAACAACCTTCAAAGATTCAAAGGACGTAGTAGCGAAAATGATTATAGAGCGAGAACAGGAAGTTAAAGAACGCAAGTGTTAGCGTTTCGGTCACATCCGATAAGATATAGTAATTTCCGTGGAAATTCTTGAGGTAACAGTAATTTCAGATATAACAATAATAGTAATTTTCGATTTAACGGTAATGCAAATAGGCAACACACTAATACAAATTTCCGAAATAACAATTATAACAGAGGCTATAATCACAATTATAACAGAGGCAATAATCGCAATTATAATAGAGGCAATAGAAATTCCAACAATAACAACAATAATCGGTCCGGAAATAACAGAAATTCCAGTAATCAGGGATCAAATTCTAGAAATTCAGCCAATGTTCGTTCTGTACAGTTCGTTTTTGTACAGTTTAGCATTTTATTATACAGTTCAAAATTTTAGTTTTTACAGTTTTTCTCCTTTTTTTCGTTTTTATGTTATTTCTGCTGCCGTTTAAATTTTTATATTATTACCGTTTGCATTTTCTTATTACTTTTGTCTTTAATTAAATATTTTATTATATGTATTTTAAAAGTTTTCACTCTTTTTCGTCGACTAGCCACGTCCAAAAAAATCCACCACCACTACAATAATTCTGTTGATTCCATTTTGTAGGTTTTTTTGTTAATTTTTATATATTTTTTTTGGTTTTTAATGATTTTAAATTTTTGTAAATTTTCTCAGTTTAATATGTTTTTGGATGTAATGATTTTAAATATTAATTTGTTGAAAAGGTTTTTGAAATTTTTGTATTTTTTGTAGATTTTCCAAATTTTAAATTTTTTTGTAATAGTTTTAATCTTTTGTACTTTTTTGTAATTTTTGATTTTCAACTTTTTGTGTTATTTTTGATTTTATATATTTGTAGAATTTTAAACTTGTATTTCATGTAGATTTTTTTAAATTTTTTTGTATCTTTTTTTTCAAATTTTTATATTCTTTTGTAATAGTTTTTAATGTTTTATATTTTTTTTGTAAGAATTTTTAAATGTTTTGTATTTTTTTTTGTAAATGGCTTTAAATTTTTGTAGTTTTTTTTTGTAGATTTTTGATGTTTTTTTTTAATTTTTTTTTGCAGATTTTTTTTTGTAGATAGGTTTTTAACTTTTATATTTTGTGTAATTTTTTTGTAGATTATTCATTTTTCCATTATTTTTTTTTAATTTTGTGCAGGGCTTCTCTTTTTTACTTATCACCCACGCCTGTTGGGAGGCTTGCCTCCTTTCGGCCACACACCGTTTTTACAGGGCTTCGGCCCACGGTCGCCATATTGAGGATCCATTTTATGGATCCTAAAAAAAACTGTTCGGCACGCACACTCGCACTGAACCAGGCGCACACGCCTTTTCCAAAAAAGTTTATTCCTTTCTCTAGTTCCTCTTTAAATTTTAATGAAATATTTGGGTTAGATTTTTAATTATAGTTAGTTTATTTAAAGTTTTACTTTCTACACATTTAGTTAATTATAGTGGTGCACTTAGCTTTAATTTTTACGTTTAACTTAGTTTTAGCTTTCACTTAGAACTTTTAGTTTTTTTTTCAATTCTATAGTAAAAGTATATTTGTTCACAATTGGGTTTTTTTATTTTCACAACTTCTTTTCTAGTTACACATCCGTATGTAACTTTTTTGGTTGCGGGTTTAATGTGATACGCTTGCCGGTTTCCTTCAAACTGCCAAACTGCCGCTAACGCAACTCTGCGGCTAGGCATATTTTTCCTTACGTTGCTTAGCAATGAAATTAATTATGGCGTCGAAATAAATCATGGCGTCGATCAACGGCAGTTTCAACCAATCAGAAACTCTCCGAGTTGCTCGACTCTAACAATTTTAGTGATGCCAAGTGCATCTGATGTATGGTTGCATCTTGCACATTTCTAAAGAGGGTTGCCATCGCAATTTATTTTAATGCAATTTACTATGGCACTACAGCGTCCTGGCCTTCCACAACCCAGGCGTAGTCACCCGTCAGTCACCCCTTATGCACTTCAGAATTCTGCAGTTAAACTGTAATGGACTAACTGGGAAGATTACGGAGATAGTCGATTTCATGAAGCGGCACAACATCCGCATTGCTGCGATTCAAGAGACTAAACTCACAGCAAGAACTGCATTGCAGACCTGCTCTGGGTATAATGTCCACAGGAAAGACCGCGAGAGCGGAAATGGAGGCGGCCTCGCGTTTATCATACACCACTCTGTGCAATATTATATATTTGATCCTGGCATCGACCGCTGGGACAATGTCTTAGAACGTCAAGGCCTATCTGTCCGGTCAGGTGATGCAAACCTAGAAATCATCAACATCTACATCCCTCCTGCCACCTGTTGCCCCAGTGGATACCGCCCTAATATCAGGGCCTTACTCACTGGCAACAATCGCATTATCTTAGGCGATTTCAATGCCCATCATGATCTATGGCATTCAAACTTGCGGGCGGACAGTAGGGGTGAGATGCTGGCGGATCAAATAGAAGAAACGACGTTCTGCACAATAAACGGAGACGCCCCCACACGTATGGTAGGAAGCTGTCACAGCTCGTCAGATATCTCAATCGTGAGCGCAGAACTCGTAAACTGCGTCAACTGGCAGCCGATGGTAACATTGGCATCCGACCACCTGCCCATACTTATTTCGCTCGAGCGTACCGCCGACTTCATTGTCACTGAAAAACGCACTTTCATAAACTTCAAAAAGGAAAGTGGGAAGAATATAAATCCTTTACAGACAACCGCTTTGCTGCCCTCCCTATCCCGACTGATGCCCACCAAGGCACGTTTCATTCCCGCCGGGAGAATTCCCGAAATCCGGTCCCACTTCCCGGCGGAGGCCGCAAACTTAGCGAGAGAACGTGACCTTATAAGACAGCTTGATCCAGGCGACCCCCAAATAAGGGATATAAACCAACGCATCAGATTGCTTGTGTAAGGTAACCCTTACGGCAAGTGTTGCGTTACCATAAAGTCAAGCAATGCTTATTAAACACAACCATAGTTCACAATAAGGGTTACCTGTCAAAACAACACATTCACAATAAGGGCTATCCGTAAAATGAATAGAAGCCAATTAATTCCGCGCATTTAACTCGTCCAGAAGCAAAAAAAAAGCAGCTCGCACATCTTATATGTATATATGTGTTAATTTCTAAATTTCTGAACATTTTTATAAGAACAAATAAAGAAAAGGACTATACTATAAAGTAAAGTGCATCATTTCTTGTTTTTATTGAAATCGGTGTATTTGCGTGAGTCTACGTAACTAGTATCGTGTGCCTTACTTAAGTGGCGTTAAAGCGTTTGGGCAATAAACTACGTCCACTACGACGGAAATAAAGATGACCACGATGGTCATCTTACACTTGTGGATGAACACAAGCGGGCGAAATGGGAGGAGCACCTAAGGGGTTGTAACCTCTCTACCGGTGTGGGTAAACTTTGGTCCACCGTAAAGTCCCTATCAAATCCGACTAAGCACAAAGACAAAGTTTCCATCGCCTTTGGCTACAAAGTGCTGTCGGATGCGAAAAAATGCGCGAGCGCTTTCTGCCGACAATATATAATGCATCCTACGATCGACAAAGATAGACGGAGGGCCAATAGACACGCACATAAATACAAATTCAGCGCGTCACCAATCACCATCACCGCTAAAGAGGTTGAGGACGCCATTGGTCGTGCTAAACCATCCAAAGCAGAGGGCCCAGACAGCATAGCCATGCCGATGCTTAAAAGCCTAGGGAAAGAGGGTTTCAAATATTTAGCGCATGTCTTCAACCTATCTCTTTCCACCTTTGTCATACCCGAGAAATGGAAAATGGCCAAGGGGTCCCGCTACTAAAGCCTGGGTAACCAGCTAACATAGGTGAGTCGTATCGTCCGATATCTCTCCTATCGCCAGTGGCAAAGACGCTTGAAGCCATTTTGCTCCCTTATTTCCAAGCAAATGTGCAGTTAGCCCCTCATCAGCATGGCTTCGGAAAACTCCATAGCACTACCACCGCGCTAAATGCCATTAGCACCCAGATAAATTGCGGTTTAAATCAATACCCCCACCATAGAACAGTACTCGTAGCGCTAGACCTATCAAAAGCTTTTGATACGGTCAACCATGGCTCGTTACTGCACCCCCTGGAAGGGTCTACCCTTCCCCCATGTCTTAAAAGGTGGACCGCAAATTATCTGGGTGGTCGGCAGGCATCGGTGCCATTTAGAAACGAAACATCAAAACCAAGGAGAATTAAACAAGGCGTGCCACAGGGTGGTGTCCTATCCCCACTTTTGTTTAATTTCTACATATCTAAGCTACCTTCACCACCGGAAGGAGTCACAATCGTTTCCTACGCCGATGACTGCACAATAATGGCGACAGGCCCAGGCCCAAAGATCGATGCGCTATGCAATAAAATAAACAGCTACCTCCCTGACCTCTCCAGTTTTTTCGCCTCGCGAAACCTGGCATTATCACCGACTAAATCTTCCGCGACCTTATTTACAACATGGACGTCCCAAATGTCGACCATTTTGAACATCCACGTCGATGGCACTACGCTACCAACTGTCCTACATCCCAAAATCTTGGGTTTGACGTTTGATCAGGATCTACATTTTGGTGAGCACGCAGCCGCAATTGTTCCGAGAATTCAGAGCCGTAACAAAATCCTCAAATCCCTCGCTGGCAGTGCTTGGGGAAAAGAGAAAGAAACGCTCATGACTACATACAAAGCAATTAGCCAGCCGATTAAGTGCTACGCGTCACCCATATGGTCGCCAAGCCTAAAAATCACCCACTGGAAGAAACTACAGGCCTGCCAAAATACTGCTCTCAGAATCGCCACGGGCTGTCTTCTTATGTCCCCAGAACACCATCTGCATAATGAGGCGAGAATACTCCCCACCAGGGAGAGAAATGAGATGCTGACCAAACAGTTCCAGTTGAATACCCAGAAACCTGGGCATCCCAACAGACATCTGATTGATGAACCAGCACCGCCTAGGGGCTTAAGGAGTCATCTCCGTAAGCATTTTGAGGAAATACGGCACCTGAGAACCCAGCCGTATGAAGTGAAAAAACACAAGCAGTTCCTTGGTGAACTCCATAAACAGGCGTCGGACCTTTATGCCGGGAATTGCCCGGTGAATCCAGTACTTAACGAAAATTATCCAAAACTCGCGGAAGAGGAACGCATACTCCCCAGGGAAACGCGTGTCACTCTTGCTCAACTTCGTTCTGGATACTGTAACAGGTTAAACTATTACCTATCCAGAATCAACCCCGACATACAAAATGTATGCCCCGCTTGCAATGTGTCCCCACATGACACCAACCATCTCTTCAATTGTAATGTGGAACCAACGCCTCTAACACCCCTTTCATTATGGTCCACCCCTGTAGTCATCCCACTTTCCTTTCTTAAAGTTGATGAAAGTGCTGTTCTCGGTTACGATGAAGTCGGCGAATCGTTCGAGCGAAAGGAGTATAGGCAGGTGGTAAGATGACTTCGTCGAAGTCGCTTGTAGCGATTCTCATAAAATATGTTCCTTTCTAGTAGATTCACAGGCAGACATTTCACTAATAAAATTTCCAGTTTGGCAAACGATGTAGAAGTAAACAATAGTAACGTAATAAATATAACAGGCGTAACAACAGACACGGTAGCAACACTAGGAACAATTAATACAAGTATAATCGCATCAAATACATTTTTTCCTCAGACTCTTCACGTTGTCAACGACAACTTTAATATCCCTTCGGACGGTATAATAGGGAAAGACTTTCTAAAAGCGAACAAATGCATAATCAATTATGCTAATGACACAATTACATTCGGACAAGGGACAGAAAAGGTAAATATTTCAATTTTGCATAGCACTTCAACAAATACTCTCATAATTCCACCAAGATGCGAAGTTTTCGTGTTTTTAGTTTGAAAAATTCGAAAAGTCCAGTTTTTGTTGATTCTCAGGAACTTTGTAACGGTGTTTTCACAGCGAAATGTATCGTTGATACAAAAAACCCAATAATAAAATTTATCAACACCACCGACGAGATCAAGTACGTAAAAGATTTCAATATTCAAACTGAAGACATTAAAAACTTCAATGTCTATCGCATAAATGATACACCTATCGATTCAAAACGCATAGAAGAGCTTAAATCAATTTTAGCAAAACAAATGCCTTCTTACGCTAAAAAGAAATTACTTGATTTATGTTTGAAATATTCCGATATTTTTGCATTAAAAACCGACTTAATGACGCTTAATAATTTCTACGAACAAAAACTTAGATTAACTGACAAAACCCCTGTCTATATTAAAAATTACCGTTTGCCATACACACAACGCGAAGAAATAAATAAACAAGTCGAAAACCTACTACAGAATGATTTAATCGAACCTAGTTTTACAAATTATATAAATGTAAGGCGCGATAACCTCCGAAGAGATCTAAGGCCGAGCTTCTCTTCCAATTTGCGTCGTGCTCCTCTTGATTTTTCCCTACAAATTGGCCGGACGGGACCTACATGTTTTATGCCGACTCCGAACGGCGTCTGCAAGGCAGATGAGTTTTCACTGAGAGCTTTTCATGGCAGAAATACAATCGGAGCGCTTGCCAGACACTGCCGAGGGGCGACCCCGCTTAGAAAAATTTTCTTCTAATTGAAAAATCTTATTTCTAAAATTTTGATGTTGCTTTGCCCGGGAGTTGAACCCAGGGCATACGGTGTGATAGGCGGAGCACGCTACCATCACACCACGGAGGCCGCCAAATTTTCAAATTATAACAGTCCTTTAATTTTGGTACCGAAAAAAGATCCAACAGGCAAAAAGTCGTATCGTATGTGCGTAGATTTCAGAGCAGTCAATAAAAAGCTTATAGCCGACAAATTTCCACTAGCACGCGTTGATGACATACTCGACAATCTTGGCAGAGCCAAATACTTTTCAACTCTAGACCTTTTTTCGGGTTTTCACCAAATACCCCTTCACCCTAAATCTAGAGATGTAACTTCTTTCAGTACAGATCGAGGAGCTTTTCGTTGGAAAGTTTTACCTTTCGGGTTAAATATAGCACCAAACTCTTTTTCTCGTATGATGTCAATAGCATTATCAGGCATTTCGCCAAACCAGGCTTTTATGTATATTGACGACGTTATCGTCATTGGTTGTAGTGAGACACACCACCTTAAAAATTTAGAAAAAGTTTTCGAAACCTGTAGAAAGTTTAATTTAAAGCTGAATCCAAACAAGTGCAATTTCCTTCGTTCCGAAGTAACTTTTCTAGGCCATAAATGTACGTCAAAAGGTTTGCTGCCAGACGATTCAAAAATAGACGCTATTAAAAGGTATACTAAGCCAAAAGACAAAGATGCGGTTAGGCGATTTGTCGCATTTGCAAATTATTACAGGCGATTTATACCGAATTTTGCGTCACTGGCAGCGCCTTTAAATCGTTTAAATAGGAAAAAAGTTGAACTTGTTTGGGACGAAGCGTGCGAAAACGCTTTCGAAAAACTAAAATTAGCATTAATGTCTCCTCAACTACTACAATACCCTGACTTCACAAAAGAATTTATAATTACAGTAGATGCTTCTAAGAGTGGGTGTGGTGCTATATTAAGCCAAAAGCATGGTGATAACGATTTACCAATTTCTTTCGCGTCAAAATCTTTTAATAAAGCAGAACAGAAAAAAGCAATTATCGAATTAGAACTCCTAGCAATACATTTCGCTATAAAGCATTTTCGTCCATATGTTTACGGTACAAACTTCACAGTAAAATCCGATCATAGACCACTAGTTTATCTTTTTAACATGAAAGACCCTTCGTCTAAACTTTCTAGAATTCGATTAGAACTGTCAGAATATAAATTTACGATTGAATATATAAAAGGAAAATCTAACGTTGTGGCTGATGCTCTTTCACGCATTAGTATAGACGAAATAAAAGAATCTACAAAGCATGTTTTAGCAGTCCAAACGCGATCACAAAGCAAACAAAAGGAATTACAAAATAAAGACCATAATTTTACTGATACTTTTTGCGAAACGCCTAAAGTACAAGTTTATGACAAATTTTCATACAATTTTTCAAAAAGATACCGCGAATAAAGTCGACTATACAATTTAATAAGAATAATGAGATCTCCAATATACAAATTTATGCGCATTTAAAACATAAAAAGCTAAATTTACTTAATTTTGTGAATGCTAACGGGAAAACAAATTTAGATGAGTTTTTCGAGGCTTGAAAAAGCAGCCGGCAGTCACAATATTAAGCAGTTAGAATGGCCAAAAAATGATATATTTTTCAAAGAATTTTCGATTACAAATTTTAAAATCAGCGGTAATAAGATTTTAAAATCATTGCAAATAATACTAACAGACCCTGTAGAAACTGTAACAGAAACAGAGCAAAAACAAAAACGTATGACAATTTATCATGAGGACCCTTTGTTTGCCGGTCATTGCGGTACAAAACGATTATATTCCAAATTAAGAACAAAATACTATTGGAAAAATATGACAAGAGACATTGCAAAATTTGTCAAAAATTGCAATAAATGCCTTTTAAATAAAGCAAACCCAAAACAAAGGAAAATCTTGTTTTGACTCCAACCCCGCTGCAAACCCTTTGACATAATAATTGTCGATACAATAGGTCCACTTCCGGAATCCAAATATGGTAACAAGTTCGCTGTTACTATGATTTGTGACTTTTCTAAATACCTGGTAACAGTAGCCGTACCAGATAAATCAGCAAAAACTATTGCTTGCGCTATTTTGAAACCTTTATATTAACATATGGTACAATGAAAGCTATTAGATCCGATTTAGGAACGGAATATAAAACGAATTATTCTCTGAATTGACAAAACTTTTAAGATTGATCATGATTTCTCAACAGCCTACCACCACGAAACTGTTGGTACTGTTGAAAAGAAATCATAGAGTCTTTAACGAATACTTGCGTGCATATCTAAACGAAACGTATTCAGATTGGGATACATATTTAAAATACTTACATTTTTACATAATACTACAAGTAGTTCGGTTTTTGATAATAACTTTACTCCGTTTGAATAATATTTGGCAGAAAAACTACAATGCCACATGAATTGCAAAAAGAGCAAATTGATCCGATCTATAACGTAGAAAATTACGCAAAAGAGCTTAAGTTTAGAATGCAAAAATCGCATAAAATGGCAAAAAATTTCATTAATAAGCATAAGGTTAGAAATAAAGATTTATACGATAAAACGGCTAAGCCTTTAGAAATTAAAATTAATGATAGAGTTTTAATAGAAACAGAACCTAGGAATAAACACAAAAATATATATCAAGGTCCCTACATAGTAAAGAATATTGATGGGCCAAATGTAACTATATGTGAGATAAGTAAAGAAAACGAAAAAATTGTACACAAAAATCGAGTACAAAAAATTAATTAATCTAATAGTCTATTAATAATCATATAAATATATCTTAAAAACCGCCAATGAAGGCTAAATATGTAACAAATAAATATACATTTAATTAGGTAGATTTTACAATAAGAAAAAAAAACCCCGGTTTACTTCAAACATTAAATTCAATATTTTAAACTAACTTTTTTATATTTCACTTTATTCAAAATATTCTTTTCATTTTTAATCATCTTTTTAGAAGTTGCACTGCGATGAACGAATGAGTCCCGGGTTAGAGCACCCTAATGCTAGCAAACTCCTTCGTTCATAACATTACAACACATTAAAGCCTAAAGAAGAATGTGGCAAGATTAATTACTAATCTCACCAAATTCTTCTTTTCTAAAGGGGGATGATGTAGTGCCATAGTAAATTGCATTAAAATAAATTGCGATGGCAACCCTCTTTAGAAGTGTGCAAGATGCAACCATACAGCAGATGCACTTGGCATCACTAAAATTGTTAGAGTCGAGGAACTCGGAAAGTTTCTGATTGGTTGAAACTGCCGTTGATCGACGCCATAATTAATTTCGTTGGTAAGCAACGTGAGGAAAAATATGCCAAGCCGCAGAGTTGCGTTAGCGGCAGTTTTTCAGTTTGAAGTGAACCGGCCGACCCATCAGTCGCGAGAAATAAAACCCGCAACCAAAAAAGCACAAGCGGTATCATTAGAAACTTGTGAAAAAAGTAGAACCGCATTTGGTGAACTAAAGTGTGCAAGTAAAGTTTTATTAGAACTAAAAGTCTATAAGTAAAACTAAGAACTAATAGTTTATAAACATTAAAAATATAAATTCAGTTTTAAATACATGCTAAAGAAAAGACAATTTTAATTTCATTTTTTGAATTTGGAAAATAAAACTAAACAAAACTAGGTAAGTGCTGGTGTGCTGCGGGCCGTGAGTGCGGAGAACATTTTTGGCGGATCCATAAGATGGATCCTCAATAACGCAATTGCTGTTGTGGCCCTGGGACTGGGCGTCCTTGGGCAAGCATTGGTGTACCCGGATGATTTGGGTTTGCGACCTGGCAACATGGCGCGATGAAACCCGTCGGGGGGGTTGCTGTCGCGGAGACCAGAACATCTAGGAAAGTGGCACCACCCAAGGCAGGAGCTGCATTGGGCGGATGTCGCAAACCTATATATTCTGTGCTGGCAGACGGTGCAAACGGAGGTAGGGACTAAGAGTCTGTTTCCCTGACCTGCACGATTGCTGCCGGAAAAGAGTGGGGGAGAAGACGGGGGCAGGGGCTGATGCTCAGCATTGCTACCAACTCTACTACGAAAGTAGTAGTTATGAGTGGTATCAGCTGTTTGAGTTGTTGGCGCCGTGGGGCGCGAGCAGCAGCGGGTACTTGTTGTGGCTTGCTGAGCAGCGGGGCTGCTGGAGGGTAGTGGGGGGGGGGCGATTAGGCGTAGACTACGGGACGCCCTTGGGCGTGAGCAGCAAGGAGCCACAAAAGATTTATAAAAGTTACGTGTACGTCGGGTTTTGGGATCAAGCCCAGAACAACCTGTCCGATGCAACCATCCCTTGCACGAGACACACTGAACAGAGTATGACCGTCCTAAAAAGATTCTTTTCCGGCGGATGCAGCAAAACCATTTCTCAGGACCGGGGTCAGGAGACGGACCCGGATTGGATTCGATGCCTTCCCGGAGTAAGAGAGTATGGAGCAGTCCTGCTGCAAGGAGCTGCTGGGAGGATGACAATTTGTGGGAGGGACGAAACAAATTAAATGAGGTCACACTGAAATGACAGTCCTTGGTCGGGAAAAATCCCGAGTCGCTCCGGTACATAGAACCGACTGCCTTGGGAAGCGGCTTTGCTGCCCTCCCTCCGACTGATGCCCGCTAAGGAGAACGTGCTTTCCGCAAGGTCATTGAGTCCTCCTCGGCTCGTTGTATTGCCGCCGGAAGAATTCCGGAAATCCGGCCTCATTTTCCCGCAGATGTCGCAAATTTACCGAGAGACGTGACCTTATAACACAGCTCGAATCCGGCCACACCCAAATAAGGGATATTAACCAACGCATAAAATTGCTTGTGGATGAACACAAGCGGGCGAAATGGGAGGAACACCTAAACGGTTGTAACCTCTCTGCCGGTGTAGGTAAGCTGTGGTCCACCGTAAAGTCTTTATCGAATCTGTCTAAGCACAATGACAAAATTTCCATCGCCTTTGGTGATAAAATTCTGTCGGATGCGAACAAATGCGCGAGCGCTTTCTGCCGACAATATATAATGCATTCTACGGTCGACAAAGATAGACGTAGGGCCAACAGACACGCACATAAACATAAATTCAGCGCGTCTCCAATTACCATCACCGCCAAAGAGATTGAGGATGCCATCGGTCATGCTAAACCATCCAAAGCAGTGGGCCCAGACGGCATAGCCATGCCGATGCTTTAAAGCCTAGGGATAGAGGGGTTCAATTATTTAGCACATGTCTTCAACCTGTCTCTTTCCACTTTTGTAATTCCCGAAAAATGGAAACTGGCCAAGGTGGTCCCGCTACTAAAGCCTGGGAAACCAGCTAACATAGGAGAGTCGTATCGCCCGATATCGACGCTTGAAGGCATTTTGCTCCTCTATTTCAAAGCAAATTTTCAACTATCCTGTCATCAGCATGGCTTTAGAAAACTATATAGCACCACCACCGCGCCATTAGCACCCAGATAAATTGCGGTTTAAATCAAAACCAACACCATAGAACAGTACTCGTTGCGCTAGACCTATCAAAAGCTTTTGATACGGTCAACCAAGGCACGTTACTGCAAGACCTGGAAGGGTCTACCCTTCGCCCATGTCTTAAAAGGTGGACCGCAAATTATCTGGGTGGTCGGCAGGCATCGGTGCAATTTAGAAACGAAATATCAAAACCAAGAAGAATTAAACAAGGGGTGCCACAGGGTGGTGTCCTATCCCCGCTTTTGTTTAACTTCTACATATCTAAGCTACCTTCGCCACCAGAAGGAGTTACTATCGTTTCCTATGCCGATGACTATACAATAATGGCCACAGGCCCTGGCCCACAGATCGATGAGCTTTACAACAGAATAAACGGCTACCTCCCGGATCTCTCCAGTTTTTTCGCCTCGCGAAACCTGGCATTATCACCGACTAAACCCTCCGCGACCTTATTTACAACATGGATGTCCCAAATGTCGACCATTTTGAACATCCACGATGGCACTACGCTGCCGATTGTCGTACACCCCAAAATCTTGGGTGTGACGTTTGATCAGGATCTACATTTTGGTGAGCATGCAGTCGCAATTCTACCGAAAATCTAGAGCCGTAATAAAATCCTCACATCTTTTCCTGTCAGTACTTGGGGAAAAGACAAAGAAACGCTCATTACAACTTACAAAGCAATTGGCCAGCCGATTGCATGCTACGCGTCCCCTATATGGTCGCCAAGCTTAAAAACTACTCACAGGAAGAAGCTACAGGCCTGCCAAAATACTGCTCTCAGAACCGCCACGGGCTGTCTTCTTTTGTCCGCAGAACACCATCTACATAATGAGGCGAGAATACTCCCCATCAGGGAAAGAAATGAGATGCTAACCAAACACATCCTGTTGAATACCCATCTCCGTAAGCATTTTGAGGAAATACGGCACCTGAGAACTCAGCCTACAAAAAAAATACCAGCAGTTCCTCAGTGAACTCCACAAACAGGCGTTGGACCTTTATGCCAGGAATTGCCCGGTGAATCCAGTACTAAAAGAACAGTACCCAAAACTTGCGAAAGAGGAACGAACACTCCCCAGGGAAACGCGAGTCACTCTAGCTCAACTTCGATCTGGATACTGTAACGGGTAAAACTCTTCCTATCCAGAATCCCCGACATACAAAATGTATGCCCCGCTTGCAATGTGTCCCCCACATGACACTAACCATCTCTTTAATTGTAATGTGGAACCAATGCCTCTAACACCCCTCACGTTATGGTCCACCCCTGTTCAAACAGCTCTGAGCTGAGGAGTATGTTTTTCATTTTGATAGCGACAAAACAACAACAAAAATGGAAGAAAAAAACGAAACACCGCAGACAGTGACGAGCACAATATCTGCACAAACGTCGACAATGGCATCTCAGCTGGAGTCACAGGAGGCGAAATAAAATAAATAATATATGTCATCTCAACTGGAAGCGTAAGAGGCACGTATGTCTGGAATGTCGACACAAATTTCGGAACAGGTATCATCGCAGCTCTTTGCGAAGCTGGAAGAGCAGGATGCAAAAATTTTACAACTCGAGGACAAAATTTATGCCGAGATAGCAGCGTTGAAAGGGTTTGTAGCAATGCTCGCCCCACCTAATAGCCGCGACCGATCACAAATTGTCATTAATATCCTCTAACGGGAGTCCAAGGAAACTTGCCGTTTCAACAGGGGTTTTGCAGCGTTGAAAGGTCTTATGCAACAGTTACAACTAAATCACCCAGCTGTTTCACCGAGCAATACGAAGGTAAAAACTCCATCTTTTCACTGTTCTGTTCCTTTCCAGGTCTTCAAGCTACAGTTTGAGAAGACCGCAGCAGTGAACAACTGGAATGCGGAAGATAAAGTTGCTGCACTCTTCGTGGCATTGAAAGGGCCATTTTACAATCCATTCCAGAGGGCGAATGGAACTGTTATGAAGCATTGATGGGCACTCCAGAGAGACGATAAGGAACTGAGCATAGGAGACAGATATACCAAATGAAGTTACTGAACTGCTTCCAGAGGCCTGGTGAAACATTGCACGAGTTTGCGTCGGATGTTGAAAGGCTGGCTCATCTTGCAAATGCGGACGCAGCTGTGGAATACACTGAAAGGGTAAAGATCCAGAGCTTTATTAATGGAATACGGGATATCGAAACGAAGCGAGCAATATACGCAAATCCAAAGCCTACATTCACAGAATCGGTATCACATGCTCTGATTCAGGAAACAGCGTCGCTTCTGTGTAAGCCAGCGTTCAAAGCACGCCGTGTGGAAGTGGAAAGGCCAGACTGGGTGAACACAATATTGGAGGCGCTGAAAGGATCGCAAAAGCGGAGTGAAAGAGTTATCAAATGCGGGAAACCCGGTCACGTTCCACGTCATTGCGATCTTGGTCCTGGTAGTTCCAACTTGGTTGATCGTAAACATAAAGCTGGAGGAGATAAGCAAGAGCGAGGCTCATTCCTTGATTCGATCTTATTTGGTCTACAGGAGAGTAAAGCCATTACCTAGAGCAAGGTTGCGTACGGTCACTGGCGAGTATAATCAAGCCCTGGGAGAAGGGATCTGTAAAGTCTTAATTGGGAAGGTCATGGTTCTACACAAATTCGTTGTAGCGGAGATTATTGATGAAGTTATATTGGGAGTGGACTTCTTAGTTGACCATGACATCAGGATCAACATGCAGGAAAGGATTATGCGTTATAAGAACCAGGATATACCACTTAACTTCAGTTTGGAGAAAGGGTTCAGTAGTAATCGAGTACTGGTGGAGAAGACTCGACGCTTCCCAAGGCAGTCGGTTCTATGTACCGGAGCGACTCGGGATTTTTCCCGACCAAGGACTGTCATCTCAGTGTGACCCCATTTAATTTGTTTCGTCCTCCCACAAATTGTCATCCTCCCAGCAGTTCCTTGCAGCTGGACTGCTACATATTCTCTTACTCCGGGAAGGTATCGAACCCAATCCGGGTCCGTCTCCTGACCCCGGTCCTGAGAAATGGTTTTGCTGCATTGGCCAGAAAAGAATCTTTTTAGGACGGTCATACTCTGTTCAGTGTGTCTCGTGCAAGGGATGGTTTCATCGGACAGGTTGTTCTGGGCTTGATCCCAAAACCCGACGTCCACGTAACTTTTATAAATCTTTTGTGGCTCCTTGCTGCTCACGCCCAAGGGCGTCCCGTAGTCTGCGCCTAAGCGGCCCCCACTACCTTCCAGCAGCCTCGCTGCTCAGCAAACCACAACAAGTACCCGCTGCTGCTCGCGCCCCACGGCGCCAACAACTCAAACAGCTGATACCACTCATAACTACTACCTTCGTAGTAGAGCTGGTAGCAATGCTGAGCATCAGCCCCTGCCCCCGTCTTCTTCTCCCCCCCTCTTTTCTGGCAGCAATCGTGCAGGTCAGGGAAACACACTCTTAGTCCCTACCTCCGTTTGCACCGTCTGCTATAGGTTTGCGACATCCGCTCAATGCAGCTCCTGCCTTGGGTGGTGCCACTTTCCTAGATGTTCTGGTCTCCGCGACGGCAACCCCTCGACGGGTTTCATCGCGCCATGTTGCCAGGTCGCAAACCCAAATCATCCGGGTACCCCAATGCTTGCCCAAGGGCGCCCAGTCCCAAGGCCACAACAGCAATTGCGTCCTGGCCTTCCACAACCTAGGCGTAGTCACCCGTCACTTACCTAGTTTTGTTTAGTTTTATTTTCCAAATTCAAAAAATGAAATGAAAATTGTCTTTTCTTTAGCATGTATTTAAAACTGAATTTATATTTTTAATGTTTATAAACTTTTAGTTCTTAGTTTTACTTATAGACTTTTAGTTCTAATAAAACTTTACTTGCACACTTTAGTTCACCAAATGCGGTTCTACTTTTTTCACAAGTTTCTAATGATACCGCTTGTGCTTTGTTGGTTGCGGGTTTTATTTCTCGCGACTGATGGGTCGGCCGGTTCACTTCAAACTGAAAAACTGCCGCTAACGCAACTCTGCGGCTTGGCATATTTTTCCTCACGTTGCTTAGCAACGAAATTAATTATGGCGTCGAAATAAATCATGGCGTCGATCAACGGCAGTTTCAACCAATCAGAAACTCTCCGAGTTCCTCGACTCTAACAATTTTAGTGATGCCAAGTGCATCTGATGTATGGTTGCATCTTGCACATTTCTAAAGAGGGTTGCCATCGCAATTTATTTTAATGCAATTTACTATGGCACTACAGCGTCCTGGCCTTCCACAACCCAGGCGTAGTCACCCGTCAGTCACCCCTTATGCACTTCAGAATTCTGCAGTTAAACTGTAATGGACTAACTGGGAAGATTACGGAGATAGTCGATTTCATGAAGCGGCACAACATCCGCATTGCTGCGATTCAAGAGACTAAACTCACAGCAAGATCTGCATTGCAGACCTGCTCTGGGTATAATGTCCACAGGAAGGACCGCGAGAGCGGAAATGGAGGCGGCCTCGCGTTTATTATACACCACTCTGTGCAATATCATATATTTGATCCTGGCATCGACCGCAGGGACAATGTCTTAGAACGTCAAGGCCTATCTGTCCGGTCAGGCGATGCAAATCTAGAAATCATCAACATCTACATCCCTCCTGTCACCTGTTGCCCCAGTGGATACCGCCCTAAAATCGAGGCCTTACTCACTGGCAACAATCGCATTATCTTAGGCGATTTCAATGCCCTATCACGACCTATGGCATTCAAACTTGCGGGCGGACAGTAGGGGTGAGATGTTGGCGGATCAAATAGAAGAAACGACGTTCTGCACAATAAACGGAGACGCCCCCACACGTATGGTAGGAAGCTGTCATAGCTCGCCAGATATCTCAATCGTGAGCGCAGAACTCGTAAACTGCGTCAACTGGCAGCCGATGGTAACATTGGCATCCGACCACCTGCCCATACTTATTTCGTTCGAGTGTACCGCCGACTTCATCGTCACCGAAAAACGCACTTTCATAAACTTCAAAAAAGGAAAGTGGGAAGAATATAAATCTGCAACAGACAGCAGCTTTGCTGCCCTCCCTATCCCGACTGATGCCCGCCAAGGGGAGCGTGCCTTCCGTAAGGTCATTGAATCCGCCTCGGCACATTTCATTCCCGCCGGGAGAATTCCCGAAATCCGGCCCCACTTCCCGGCGGAGGCCGCGAGCTTGGCGAGGGAACGCGACCTTATAAGACAGCTTGATCCAGGCAACCCCCAAATAAAGGATATAAACCAGCGCATCATTGCTTGTGGACGAACACAAGCGGGCGAAATGGGAAGAGCACCTAAGAGGTTGTAACCTCTCTACCGGTGTAGGCAAACTTTGGTCCACCGTAAAGTCCCTATCGAATCCGACTAAGCACAAAGACAAAGTTTCCATCGCCTTTGGCGATAAGGTGCTGTCGGATGCGAAAAAATGCGCGAGCGCTTTCTGCCGACAATATATAATGCATCCTACGGTCGACAAAGATAGACGGAGAGCCAATAGAAACGCACATAAACACAAATTCAGCGCGTCACCAATCACCATCACCGCTAGAGAGGTTGAGGACGCCATGTCTTCAACCTGTCTGTCTCCACCTTTGCCATACCCGAGAAATGGAAAATGGCCAAGGTGGTCCCGCTACTAAAGCCTGGGAAACCAGCTAACGTAGGTGAGTCATATCGTCCGATATCTCTCCTATCGCCAGTGGCAAAGACGCTTGAAGCCATTTTGCTCCCTTATTTCCATGCACATTTGCAGCTAGCCCCTCATCAGCATGGCTTCAGAAAACTCCATAGCACTACCTCCGCGCTAAATGTCATTAGCACCCAGATAAATTGCGGTTTGAATCAATACCCCCACCATAGAACAGTACTCGTAGCGCTAGACCTATCAAAAGCCTTTGATACGGTCAACCATGGCTCATTACTGCAAGACCTGGAAGGGTCTACCCTTCCCCCATGTCTTAAAAGGTGGACCGCAAATTATCTGGGTGGTCGGCAGGCATCGGTGCAATTCAGAAACGAAACATCAAAACCAGGGAGAATTAAACAAGGGGTGCCACAGGGTGGTGTCCTATCCCCACTTTTGTTTAATTTCTACATATCTAAGCTACCTTCACCACCGGAAGGAGTCACAATCGTTTCCTACGCCGATGACTGCACAATAATGGCCACAGGCCCAGGCCCAGAGATCGATGAGCTATGCAATAAAATAAACGGCTATCTCCCTGATCTCTCCAGTTTTTTCGCCTCGCGAAACCTGGCATTGTCACCGACTAAATCTTCCGCGACCTTATTTACAACATGGACGCCCCAAATGTCGACCATATTGAACATCCACGCCGATGGCACTACGCTACCGACTGTCCTACTACACCCTAAAATCTTGGGTGTGACGTTTGATCAGGATCTACATTTTGGTGCGCACGCAACCGCAATTGTTCCGAGAATTCAGAGCCGTAAAAAAATCCTAAAATCCCTTGCTGGCAGTACCTGGGGAAAAGATAAAGAAACGCTCATGACCACATACAAAGCAATTAGCCAGCCGATTACGTGCTACGCGTCACCCATATGGTCGCCAAGCCTAAAAACTACCCACTGGAAGAGACTACAGGCCTGCCAAAATACTGCTCTCAGAATCGCCACGGGCTGTCTTTTTATGTCCCCAGAACACCATCTGCATAATGAGGCGAGAATACTCCCCATCAGGGAGAGAAATGAGATGCTGACCAAACAGTTTCTGTTGAATACCCAGAAACCTGGGCATCCCAACAGACATCTGATTGACGAACCAGCACCGCCTAGGGGCCTAAGGAGTCATCTCCGTAAGCATTTTGAGGAAATACGGCACCTGAGAACCCAGCCGTATGAAGCGAAAAAACACAAGCAGGTCCTTGGTGAACTCCATAAAAAGGCGTCGGACCTTTATGTCGGGAATTGCCCGGTGAATCCAGTACTTGAAGAAAAATATCCAGAACTCGCGGAAGAGGAACGCATACTCCCCAGGGAAACGCGTGTCACTCTTGCTCAACTTCGTTCTGGATACTGTAACAGGTTAAACTCTTACCTATCCAGAATCAACCCCGACATACAAAATGTATGCCCCGCTTGCAATGTGTCCCCACATGACACCAACCATCTCTTTAATTGTAATGTGGAACCAACGCCTCTAACACCCATTTCCTTATGGTTCACCCCTGTTGAAACGGCAAGTTTCCTTGGACTCCCGTTAGAGGATATTGATGACAATTTGTGATCGGTCGCGGCTATTAGGTGGGGCGAGCATTGCTACAACAACAACAACAACTCGACAAAGACCACGAAAGTCAAGGGCAAAAGTTGCGAGAGAAACACTGGCATTGACAAAACCATGGACGCACAAAAACGAAGGAACGAATTTCCCAGAAAGAATGCGAGGGTAGTTTCAAGCAGGGGCGCACTACTGTTGTGAAACATGCGAACGATACTGATTATGCGAAGCCAATCCATCAAGCGCAAGCTCTACGAAGAGATAATCCCGAAAGTATGCAATGAGAGAAGCTATAAGATCGTGCATCTGTAGTTACAGCTGAGTAATTTGATAGCTGATAACTAACTAGCAAAGTCTGGAAATAGAAGCGCCTAGAAATATGTCAACGAGGAAACCGCACAGTATAAAAGCAGCGATAGTGGAGGCACGACAATCAGTTTGATTTAAGCAAGCTATTGGTTGTGAAGTATCAGTGTTATTGTGAAGTACTTAAATAAAGGCCATTTTGCATTATTGAATATTGGAGTCATTTATTCAACAGTTTAGCGATACGAACGTTAGTAGAAGGTTGCAAATAAGAGGAATTACAGTAAATTCGTTACAATATGTACTTCACAATGATGTAATACATTTGGCAAATCGTTTATATATAGTACAAACAACAATGGTCCTAATTTACTTCCTCGGGGGACACCATGTCTTACTCATTGGAAACTCTATTGTTAAATCTCAGTTTGAAATCTTTCACTTAAGTAGTCTTCTAACCACTCAAACAAATCCAGTGATGTTGTACATATCCCTTAATTTTTTCAGCAACAAATTTCTATTTATTGTTTCAGAAAGTAGTCCAGAAAAACTGCTAAAACGCCTTCACCTCTATCAATAGCTCTAAGTTCTCTCTAAAGCCTGACTGGTGCTTTGTAAGTAATATATTTTCTGATATGTACTTTAGTAATGTTTCATGCACCACAGTTTCAATCACCTTTTCTATCACAGGAAGGGTATTAAGTGGCCTGAGATCATTACAATTCACACTCCCCTTGATTTTAGCGATTGACACAATTACTGACGTTTTTAAGGTTTTAGGCATATTCTTTTGTGCAAGTGACTGTTGGACAATACTAGTCACTTCATCACCCACCACTTCCCACAAGTTTTTAATCGCTTCACAACTGAGGCCATCAGGACCTTTCCTATTTTTCAATTTTTTTATAATTTTTTCAACAGCTTCTTTATCTACTTCTGGGTACTCACTTAGTGAAACATTACCGGCTCTCATTTCCAATTCAGCAATATTTTCATTGGAAACTTTGTCCACTATTTCCTCTACACTATAGACAAAAAACTGATTTAACCTATTTGCTATTTCAACTGAATCAAACACCTGTTCATTCTGAATTATAACACTATTAATTTGTTTAGACTCAGCTTTATATAAAGTTTTGAAATGATTCCAAAGCTTTTTGGGATCTTTCTTCAGTTTATCAAAGCTATCTTCGTAGTATTTTTTCTTTGCATTCCTCCAAATATTAATAAACTTATTTCTATTCTATTCTGCTTGTATTGATCCCACGCTTCAGAATGCCCATAACCGGTTTCCTTTAACAGGAGAAACCTATTACTTTTAACCCACATATCTGGTCTCCTTCCTTGCTGTATACTTTCAGTAATTATTTGCTTTAACACTTCATATTTAGTTCCACAATCGTTACTTGGGTACTCTACATTTCTCAACTTATTCTGGACTACAAAAGACACTACCTGGTAATCTATTTTCCCTTTCATAAGAAACTTCGTTTGTTTTTCTAGTATAAAATGATCCGAAATCCTCGGCGTTTGCAATACTTTGCATCCAATATACCTATTACCAGTTATGACCCAATCAATAAGAGTTTCACTGTCTCTGGTCACCCTAGTAGCATTTGATACAATTTGTTTCATACCTATTCCCACAACACAGGACTTCAACCTTCTGGTGTAACAATCATCTTCCTTCATCCAATCAATATTAAAATATCATATAATACAATCTTTTCGACTACCATCTAACAACTATTCCATGCTCAAAGAGAACTCATCAATAAATTCACCTTTACTATAACTTGGGGATTTATAAACACCAGCAAATGTACTACAACAAATAAACATTAAAGTGAAATTTCAATTGCGTATTGCTGCCCTCAAAATATATTTTGCTTAGTTCAGTCGACATATATATATCATGTCATGTACAGTGAAAACAGAAAAATAAAGAGAATGGAGGTGCTGCCGAAAATAGCCACAAAAATAAAGGCGCGGAGACAGTGTAACAGATGTGCTGAGGGTGTGTTGGTAAAGTGCTACACAAACAATTGCATGCCATTGCATACTATGACGAAAATAGCATGAAATGCTTAGCAGGTCCTGCCACATTTTAAAGCATTTATTGCTGCGTTGCACGTTTGTATTGAACTATATATCTCCAATCGTAGATGATACGCACTCAGAGAAATACTTTATATCTTCAGAAATTCAACACCCCCCCCCCCCTCCCAAGTAAATTAAGGGAGCATAAGGACTAACCCGTGCAAACTTGATAAAAATGTTAGAATGAACGCAAAAGCGGAGAGATAAGCCGCCCATCCATAACCGCCACAGACAGAAAAGCAGAGATGAAAGAATTGTCGGCATATATAAACAGGCGTGAACACGGAAAAATTCAGAGCTTGATTAAACATTGCTAGAAGAGTCTTTGCAAAGCGAAACAAAGAAAATGAATATAATAAGATCAATATCCCAAAATGACAGCATTTAATAAGCAAAAGTGAGGAAATTATAAGAGAGCGTTTATTAAAAAGGTTGCCCCCCCCAAAATAAAGCTGGTTTACTGCTAAGGAAGTCAATTCATATGCCCAATAATTATCTAAGCGCGAATTCCCTTCCAATAGTATTAAACCAAGCGTTTTAAACAAGCATTAGAGAAAACAAAAACGGACTTTAGAATAAAATAGATCCATCCAATTTGAATATAAGGTTATGGCTGCAGTGACCGAAATAGCAAACAATGGGACAATAATTACTATATGATGCGAAGTAGAACTAAAGTGATATAGGATAAAATTAAGGACACTCTAAACAAAAGCGCCTTAGATAAAAATTAAATACACATAGCTGAACCGAAATATATTTCCTCAAAATCATGGTGACTAACATTAGTACTGAGCATGCTGAAGGAGTCCGAAATAGTTGCGTAAGATCACCAACCCAATGAGTTTTGCCGAGATGCTAAAATGAAATGTGTAGAATTATCAAATCAAGGCCCGAAGCGAAAACAGAGCCTCATTTATAATCAATGCAAGTCTATAGTGAGCCATGAGCACAAATATATGGAAGACGTGCTTGAATGCAAGACAAATCAATATGATGCAGTTAGGCACGACCGCCCTGTCAGTTTACGATGCTACAAACGTAAAAAGATGTTTATAAATAAGCTATTAGGAAGTTTACCATGATAGCAGGCTAGTTGTACACTTAAACAGACGGTGATAGTAATGCCCCAGCGGGGAACATAAAGTCGAAGACTGCCACAGAGAGTGCACCCCTAAATAAAAAAATGTGGCAATCGGTATAAGATAGTAACAACTCGGCTCTAAGGTTTAAATATTAATACAGAACACAACATCATGAGTCATGAATGCCAGTCTTATTTCCTAGAAACTTAAGCTGCGATAGAAGACAACGCAGCTGGGCTATTCACTTGCCACCAAACTAGCTGATCGGAGGCGATAAAAGCTTTTAACTTACAGTAGCTTTACTTAAATTATTTGTAGTTTTCTAGCCAACAAACCTGAACTCGCAAAAGAATTATAGAAGAGTGTAGATCCGGGCACATCGTTCTATGTTCAGAAGCCATGTATAAACCGCGATGTTAGTGATGCGGAAATAAACATTTCCTTATTATACAATGGTTCGTTGCGATTCTCATAGTACACACAGTGAGTGTAGTCTGATATCTATTAAAAAAAGGGTATCGAGACAAAGTCAGGTATATATAGAATCTATGATTAAAGTTTGGTAGTAGCCTATAATTAAATTAAAAAAGTTACGACATTAAATGGCAAATAGGTGTGTCCTCGTACCATGTCTCCAAGCTCTAGTTGATATCGACATTTTTAAATCACTGCCAAGCTATACTTTGCTGAGCAACTGCCCCATGTGAAGGAAGTGGCTACAAACTCCTTGTTAATCGGCGGATTTAACATATAACATGAATGCTTTAATACCGCCAACGAGTTCTAAGCCTTCAATGAGATATTTTCACGCCTAGTGACGCATGAGGAGCAAAATCGGTAAGAATTTCAATACAAGGATGCTGAGAGCCGGTCCCAAACCGCAAGAATACATCTTATTAATATGACAAATGCTATGATGTACTGTCCTTGACTAATCTCGCAAAATACAGAATTTCTGAATCACGAAACCATTTCATGTGCTCTTCAAAGTAGTGTTGTAATATCAAATCCTCTGCGGGCAGAAAATGAATACCCACAATGATGTATGGCAAGAATTATTCATAGCTCCAGGATAACCTCATTTACTTATTAAGAAACTATATTTCAGACTATTAAAAAAATATTGCATCTCAATGACTCCTGTAATGAATTATAAATATACCTGCACTTATCACAATGCATGGGTTTATTAACATCAGAACAAGACAGGATAGTGAGCGTTGAGAATAATAGTGGCCATACGATCATGAATGCTGCACCTGAAATTAACAAATTAAAAATCCAATGCCATCACAAGCCAGAAGGATCTGGTGAATTTTCGGAATATAATACGGCTTGCGAAGACTATTATAAGAAATATACTCAAAATAAAAGATTAATGCTATAATGGAGAAAAATATTGCCTTCTTAAAATTACTTCTGATAGGAAATTAATGTGCGAAAACACCTCAAGCCACGCCCCCAAGCAAACTTAACTTTGCTGTGTGCGTGACAATATCCAGACATCTGATTGTAAATGGTATACAGCATATGAAACACACGAGGATATAAGCCTCATGCCCCCATTGATCCTTCTTTGTTGATAGTATTTGCAGTGACATAAAATCGAGAAATCGAAACT
>JARSSU010008866.1:0-16202 GCA_029619165.1 Eurosta solidaginis | reverse complement strand
TACAAATTTTTTTTGACTCTCCGAACTGCGTTTTCTTGTCTTTTCTTTTTTTTTGAACCCATTCTTGAGGAGATTCGGCGTTTGAATTCTTTTTATATAACTTTACACACTTTTTTTTTTTTTTACTTTTTTATTTTTTAATTTACAATTCGCGAGTCGTCTGAGGTTGCGCGGCCTACAACATATATTTCGATGTCGTTTTTTTGGTATGATTTTTATCTTCCCCCATCTTCCTCTTCCTCGCCCACTTTTCTTTCGAGGGGGTTTCTTCTCTCTTCAAGTTTGGTTATTGTCCTCTTTTTTTTTATAACTAAAATCGAATTTCCCTAATTTAAAATTTGTTTTGAATTGTTATAATGTACCATATATATGTTATGGAAGAGAGGAAAAGAACGGGAAATTTCGTTCTGACAACAAGAGTCTTTGCGCACCATTACACTAATCATGATATCTGACATCATTCGACTATCAACAATTCCCAATTGCTGACAAATACATAATCAAAAACACCAAACACCATCGTCAACATAACACTTGTGTTTATGTTATCGGCAAGTTATTTTTATTCTCAACCCTTCTAGAAATAGTTTTTTTGTCCGTCTCTGCCCTCATGCAATTACATAATTATTTTCTATTCTACCTGATGCATAAACAGTGTGGGCGTGCATTATAATATTTTACTCACCAACCTAACCCTAACCCACAATTATATAAGATAATCGAAATTTCTTAGAAATATTGAGAACCAAAAAGACACTACATCTACGCAACCGTATACACCAAGAAAGTGCTAATGTGTTGATATTTTTATAAGAACACAACAACAATGCATTATTTTTGTAGAATGTGTAGGTGGCCACAGTGTCTTGCAGGTGAGTAATAGTCGGTCTGAAAGAAATCAGTGGAGTATATTCCTTTTATGTGTTCAGTTCCTGTTCAGTAGATAGGTCGATTAGGTTTTCTCGTTTTCGCAAAAAAAAAACCCGATAGATGGCTTTGGGGGAGTGATTCTTATCGATTGTGATTGTCCTCTATGTTCGGATACCCGTCAGAACAATTCGCAATAATCTCGGGATAACGATATCGACTTATCTGCGTTTTCAACGAGCACGGTAGCACCGAATGTAAGTGCAAAGAGGTCGAGGTCGTGTCTCATGGCGTGATTAAGGGTTCCGTATCTCAGGCAGGTGGTTTGTGAGTGGATATCTTTTTTTTCGACGGGTGATCTCCTACTGGACCGTTACTCTTTTTCGTTGCAGTTTTAAAAACTCGTGAAAAGGTGTAACATTTGAATATGTGAATACGATATAATGTTTATATGTTTTTATTTTAATTAATTTTTTTTATTGAATAATATGTGATATTAATGTTTTTTTAATATTTCATACATATCCAATATCAATATACGTATCATAGTATATACCAGACTATACAAAAGACACAACACCTACATTTATTTATAATCCTAATAAGATAAGTGGGGACAGGGACGACTTATAGTTGGATATTTATTGTTCTTACTAGTCTGATTCGACACCATTATATACGCCTTACTACTGAACATTTTTTTCTATTTTTTAAAAGAATATTGAACTTGTGTTTTTTGTTTCTTTTGATGTTTCTTAAGGTATTTATTCAATAACCTTAAAACAAAACTATCTACTTAAATGAATATTAAATTTAACAGAAAAAAAAAAACAAAAATTTTTTTATTTTACAAACATCCACAAAACAAACCAAATTAGAAAAAAATTAACGCAAAAAAAAAACGAAATAATAAATTTTAAATGATTCAAAAATTACAAAATAAAAATAAACTATAAAATTTTTTTTAAAACAAATCATATTTTTTTTTTTATTTATTAAAAAATAAAATAAAAAAAAAATTTTAACATTGTTATATGAAACAAAAACAACTAAAAAACAAATCAAAATTAAAATTACTGAAAAAAACACAAAAAAATTAAAAATTAAAAAAAACAAAATAAACCTAATTTATATTTTTTTACAAATTATTTTAACAAATTAAAAAAAAATAGAAATTAATATTTATAAATAAATCAATAACTTAAAGTCAAAATACAATGTATTTCAAGAAGACGGGACTTCAATACTTTCTACTTTTTTCCGTCTTAATTTTGCATTTCTCTTTCCCTTTTTTTTTTTTGCTTTTTCTTTTCTTCTTTCGCTTATCCCACACCCACCTCTCCCCCCCTTTTTTTTTTCCTTTTTTCCTTTTTTTTACTGCTTTTTAATTTCCTAATTCTGTCCTTTTTTTTTACTTTACACTTTCTTTTTTTTTTTTCTTTTTACTTATTATCTCTTCTAAAGCCCTATTTTTCCCCCCCCCCCCTTTCTCTATTATAATTCAAACCAATCCGCTCACTGCCATCAGATACCTCACATCACGTATACTATATATAACAAGCAACAATACAATCTTACACATATCACACAAATACTACATAAAATTTTATTTTCAAAATCTAAAACAACCACGCGACAACAAAAATACAAAAAACCTCCACATAATAAATCCCTACGAAAAGAAAACAAGACCCCCATTCTTTCAGTCTATCTTTCAACTTCTACAGAATACTTAAAAACAAGAAACCTACGAACGAACTAAAACAACATAACACCAGCATCGCATTACTCTATATTTCAAATATAATTATACATATAATTTATATATAAAAAATAACACCCACAACTAAGAAAACACCACCCCCACCCCCCACACTTTAACCAAAAACCACACCAAAAACATACAATATAAACAAAAACATACAAAACGTCAACAATAACAACAAAATAAACCACAAAACAAGCAACAAAACACCACCAAACACTCAACAAACCACCAAAATCCAAAAGAAATTTTTCACACTACATTTAGCCTAACTACACCACATTAATCCCACAAAAAAAACCTCACCAGCAAATTTTTTTAAATTTTTATTTTTTATACTAAACTACAAATAAATTTTAACCAACTGTCACAAACAATTCCACAAATTACACAATTTTTTCCTAAAACTCAACACATAACAACCACACAAAAACAAAAAAAAAACAAATACTTATTTTTTTTGTGTCTAAAACTCACTGTGTATTGTCATAGAAAAAAAACGCGAACAACAAGAGAAAAAACGACAAAAAATTATAAAAAAACAAACACAAGCATCCCATACACTGAAAATACTACGACATCAAATATGAAATAAAAACGACAAAATACCCAATTTATTAAGAAAAAAAAATAAACCTAAAATTTTAAATAAAAGAAAAAACAATACCCTGAACAAACGAAAAATGCAACACATAACACAAAAACAAAAAAAAACAAACACCACACAAAAAAGAAAAAACACACACAGAAAAAAACACATAACAACACAAAACCTAACAAAAAATAAAAAAAAAACGTCACCCAAACCCCACATTTTGTTAAAATAAACAAACTTTAAACAGTAAATTATATACAGAGCAAATAACAGAAAAAAAAAATAATAATTAATAAAACAAAACACAATAAAAAAAAAAACTTATTATAGAGAATGAAAACACAACAACCATAACATAACCATTTATAAATATAATTAAACAAGTAAAAACATCACACAGACCGACAACAAGAAAATGAAAAAACAAATAACGCATAGAAACAAGATAAAAAAAAAAAAAAAAAAAAACAAAACAAATAAAAAAATAGGATTCATTTAAAAGTGGAAAAAAAAAAACAAGCACACCACAGTATCGACACAAAAACACAACTATCCCCACACCCCAAAACGAGATTGAACCATAAATATAGGTGTATATAAATCATATGGAAAATAAAAGATCAAAATGTAGTAGAAATATCGAAAGTATTTCCTCAAAAAAAAATAAATTCTAGAATAACTACACATACAAACCCATCTACACCCCACACCATAAACAAAATAAACCAAATGTTACATCACACCTAATCCCCCCAAACCCATTTCTACATTTACAATTATATCAAACTAAATAAAAACATTTATAAAATATTGACAAAAGAAATAACGCGAATGAATAACTATCCCTACACAAAACATTTAAAGTATCAAAAAGCATTTTTTTTATTTTACTTATTTTTACTATTTTTTTATTCTTAAGATTTGAATTACTTTGTTTGATTGATTTGTTTATTTTGATCCCCTCCTCAGGATTCCCCCCTCCTACAATTTTTGATTTTTTTTTTTATTACGTTTTTTTTTATTTTTCATATCTTTGGTCTGTAAAAAATAATAAAATATCCACACCATCTTGATTACTAGCACGAGCAAATTATAACACGCCAACCTCAAAACATAAAAAAAACACTATACTCCGGAAAACAAAAACCCATCTAACAGTCTCCACACATACTTGGTTATTTATTTTACAACAACCATCAAAAAAAACCAAACACTCCAAACCAATCCCAACAATAAAAGACTAAAGTACAAAAAACCCTCTCCAACAGAACTTTTTAATTTTTTCCCCCACAACAATCAATAAAAAAAACGACACAACGAATTCACCTGAAAAGAGAAACTTACGAAGTGAGAACAATGACATCGAAAACACAAAGAAAAGCGTAAAAAAGCCCAAAACAAAAACCACAAAATTAAAAAAAAAACAAAGAAAATAAAAAAGAAAAAAAATTTAATAAATAAAAAAACAACAAAAAAAAATTTTTATAATACTAAGTAAAAAATAACAATAACCCAATAATAATTTTAATCTAACAAAAAATTAAAAAAAAAAAAAAAAAAAAAGAAAGAAATTAAAAAAAGAAAACGGAAAAAAGTGCAAATAAATAACTAAAAATAAAAAACTAAAAAAAAAAAAAAAACGATCATAGCTAAACAAAATAATAAACACATAAAAAAAGACAAAAAAACAAAAAAAAAAAACATAAAAACCACACAAACAAAAACCAAAAAACAAAAAAAAAAAAAAAATAAAAATTGCTCCCATTGTTTAATAACATATAATACAGTGACTATCGCCGCTCGAAGTAGAGAAGTGATATTGACATTAATACAGGGTTTGTAGAGAAGCTATATAAATTAAGAGGGGGGGGAGAGTCTTGCTTATGACTAAGGCCTCTAAAATACCAACAACACAAATTGAATCCACAAACACGTGGTTCACCTTCATAATTGATTTAGCTACAATATAGGCTTTGGGAGGTCTGCAGACGAAAATTCAACACACAGACTACGAAATATTAGCAAACTTATTATAGTATATAAAAAAAAATGCATAGAAATACACAACATCCACAAGGAAAGATAAAGAAATGTCGCGTTAGACAGTAAAGATGATAATATTATCCAATACTAACCGCGAAAATATACGCCCATGTCTGTGAGACGCGAGGTCACATATTAACATTGAAATACTGTTCATTGGTATGCCGGAACCATATTAAGAAGCTTATTTAAATAATCTGGATAGCGAATATTGTTTAGCTAACAGAATACCAATACTTTAGCAGTAATAAATATATTTATATTCTTACATACACCTATTCCCTCTATTATTAACTATAATAAATTTTGTGCCCCCGCATACATAACATAACTATTCCAAAAAAGTTATGCATTAACAGCTTCGGATAGAATTCAACTCAACGGCTGTTTGTGGCTACTTAAACAAAAATCCAATATTGAAAAAACATAAATAAACTAGAAGCAACACATAGACGCTCATTCTAAACACTTAACCAGTAACCTAAAAAAATACGCAATCACCTCAAGATACCATTATTCTGACAGCTCTATGCAAAACAGTATCTATGCTTAAACAACCAAAGACGAAAAATGACTGAAATCAAAGCTTAATTAGAACAAAACTGAAATTACTAACGACAATCTGAAAACAAATTTGCCGACGACACACGATAGGCGTGCTAGAGAGAGGCTGAAAGCATCGTTATTTTAACAAAAAACGAGTCAGCGAAGAGAAAAGACTATAATAGCATATAGCACTGGAAGCTAGAGTACAATATTTCAATCCATCTAAAATTAACTCTGATGATTTCAAATCAGGTGAGCCAGAACAAACTCCCTATCTAGGGTCTGTCTTCTACAATTTACTTTAGTTACAGTCAGCTTAAGTGTAATAATTTTTCTCGAGGATCTAATTCTACAGATGTTATTAATTTTAATGAAGTTAGCTCAGATTCTCTACATTTTTTTCCCGTATTAACCCTTGTATCCATTGAGGCTACATTTTTTTTGATGTGTGTCTAATCTAGTGACGCACGAGTCATTCACATACAACAAGTCAGGTCGAATTGCATGCGCCATTTATTAGTATTAATTTTTCTTATAAGAGTAAGAGGTGTCGAAAATAAATTTCAAGAGGACAGAACAGGCTTACTTATGCCATAGCAACAATAATATCTATCCTATCAAACCATATTCCAACCATAAGGCACCCAACGCAGATTAAGTAAAAAAAAAAAAAAAAAAAAAAAAACATACAAAACGTAATGATTCTATCCTATTGGAGAGTAAGATGGTTTATATTAATTTTAGTGGAGTAAGTTTCTATTTATTTTTTATTTATGTTACAATGAAAACCAGCCAGTCCTTAACATTTCCGTGAAAGGCGATGGTTATATTTTGGAAGAGATGTTGGGATGTGGTGGATTTAAAGTGTCAATCGCGTGAAATACCTTATTCTTTCACTCTAAACCAGTACCTCGCGCCCTCTGGGTATGAGGGATTTTTTTGTAAACTATTAACAATTTTTAACATTTTTTTTTACATTCTGTTAGTTGTTTTTTTATTTTTTTTTTACTTTTTTTTTTTTTTTTTTTTATTATCTTCTTGTATTTGTTATATTATTTTATCTTCTTTTTGTAACCTAATATATAGTTTTAATGATTGTAGGGTTATAGTGGCGCTCATAGAAGTATGGGCACGTAGCGTGAGATTGGAAATGGCTACACAGAGTATAAAAGAGTACAGGCTGCTTTGTTTTTTTTGATTGTTTCAATGCGATATGGTGTCAGCTGTTAATCAGTTTTTGATTTTTTCTTTTTTTTAGCCTAACACAACGCACCACTTTTATTTTTTTTTTTTTTTTTTTCTTTTTCATGACAAATATTAAACAATAACTTCATATTTAACGTAAAATAAACTTTTTTATTGCATTATAACAGGGCTAATATATGAAAAATTTAAATAAAATTCTAACAGATATTTATTATTTCTAATCTTCAATTATTTATAAAGCTATCCTTGTTTTTTTTTCATTTTAGACCTATTGGTTGTGTAAGTCAAGTTCTAGTTGGGCAAAGTTATATAACGTGCCATTATTTTGTGTAGAAGTACTTTTATAAAAATAAAAGGTCATCGTGTTTTTTTTTTTTTTATTTTTTTTTTTTTTTTTACTCATCTATTTTTTTCCCTCTTTTTTTTTTTTTTTTTTTTCATTGTTTTTTTTTTCCTTTTTTTGTTTTTTTTTTTTTCTTTTCTCTATTTACTTTTTTGTTTTTTCGACATATATTCTCAATAGATCTGTTGATGATTTAGCTATCACATTTTGCTAATTGAGGACGTGATTCAGATTTATAAGATGACTAATTGTTATAGGTGGTCTTTGGTTAGCAGGTTGGTTGTTAGGTTTTTTGTCTGTATATTAATTAGTGTGTCATTAATTTTTGTTATTTTTTTTCTATGTAGTTTTTGGAAAATATATGCCAGTATTTTAATTACAAGTAATTTAACACAAAGTAATTATTTAAATTTATTGATGTTTTATTAAACGTGAATTTAAAAGATGTCACCTTTTTCTTTCCAGTATGTACTATTTATTTGTTTTTTCATCAAATCATCTATTTAAATTCATTTTTGTTTTAACCTTATGTAATTTTTTCATACATGCTATTTGGCTTAACTACTTTGTTTTGATTTTTGCTCTCCTTTTTTTTTTGTTCATTATTTTTTTGTGTTGGATTTTTCTTTTTATTTTTTGTTCCTAATAGTTAAGTTGTGATTTCAAATGGTTTTAATGTTTTTTCTTTTATTCATCTGTGATGTATGGTAACACTCTTATCAACTTACCCAATACAATTCTCACTTTCAAATATTAATAGTTAATGGGGGGGTTGTTATGTTCTCGATCTTTCATCCATACAATCTATAAATTAATATAAATATCCTGATGTACATAAAACAAATAATCATAAAAACCCATTTTGTTTTTTTTTTTAGAATTTAGAAGAATTTGGATTTTTGATTGTGGTTTTTTCTTTTCTTTTTTTTTTTTTTTTTTTTTCTTTTTTTTTTTTATTTTTTTTTTAAATCAAAAAAAAAACATCAAAAAAAAAAAAAAATAAAAATAACCCCATAAAACCCATTAGTTTTTTTTATTTTCCCAAAATGGACATTACTCAAGGAATACGCCACAATAGTGTGAACCGCTTACTTTATATATTAAAAAAAGGGGTTTTTTGAAAACAGGTCGGCGGCCTATGCAAGAACCATCAAATAACAAAAAAAAAACCCATTTTTTTTGTTTTGTGTCTCCTGACAGTTTTTTTTTTATTTTTTTTTTTTTTAGATATTTAGCATTTTTTGCAGTAGTATACATGTATTTTTTTTTTTTTTATGTGGAATTTGTTTCAGATTTTATTTTAACAAAACGCTTTGTTGTATACCGTGGAATTTTATTTGTTTTTGTTTTTTTTATTTTTTTTTTTTTTTTGGCTACAGTTATATTTTGTTGGTTGTTTTTTTTCCTTCGTTCCGTTTTTTTTGATGCGTCTATTATTACATTAGTTAAGCAAGCTAAAATATAAATAATTAACAGTGAGGAAATCTCTTCCCTCACTATACAACAACACGACACTCCCCCATACTAGAACTAAAAAGGGATTTCTAAAATAAGTCATGCAACCAAATATGCTATTACCAATACAATCATAATTCAAGTGGCTGGATATGTGGAAAATTACATTTCAAAGTCGGGCCAACGTCCAGCTGACTTCGTCTGCAGAATCAAACGCCACCACAAGTCTATTAACTAACTTAATTTTTTTTTTTTCGAGGTCACCTTCCTTTTCATTCTTTGCTTTTTTTAGATTGGTTCAAGGGGTTTGTTTAGGCTTTTTTAATCGGTGGGCATATAGTTTATTTTTTACTTTTGTCTTTTTTTTTGTGTCATTTTTTCTTCTTTTTCCTTTCCACTCATACTTCTCTATTGAGTACAAAAACTCTTTGTAATCTTGGTTTTTTTTCTTTGAATTTTTCAACTTTGTGATCGCGGTAATCCCGTTTTTATTCATGTATACTTTTTTTATTTACAAAGCGGCTCATGGTCCCAATAGACCCACCACAGAGCTTATTCTCTCACATGGGGAGAAAATAAAAATGACAAGAAAATAAAAAATGACAAAATGCAAAAAACAAAAAAAAAAAGTATGAGTTGGAAATGTTAAGCATTTGTTTGTGGTAAGTGCCAAAAGATTTAATTTCTTTAGTACTGCATGAATAATGTTCTATAGTTAGAAATTTTGTTGTTTTGTTTTCGTAACATTTCGACTATGTATTATATAAACAGTTAATTGAAATATCGTAGTGGCATCGAAAGTTCACACCCTGGAATTTATGTGTCTGATCTGAACGGCTTACGCTACAATTTACGCTTGGTACTCTTTGCATATTGTTGGATAAGGCCGGCTTTCTAACCGGATACAAATATAGCTGATTGTATCCAAATGGGTGTGTATGACTTTCGTGACTTTTTGAGAGGAGATTTACTGCAGATAGTGCTAGACCACACCAACTTGTTCACAGGTTCAGAAATCTTCGTACGCGCACGAAAGACATTAATAACATGTACTATTAATACGATATTACCTACATTAAATCCGTCTCATCCAATGCTTCGGGGGGGGGGGGGGAAAAAGGGGTAACATAGATTGCGCATACTTATTTATTTCTTAATATTTATAAAATTTAATTTGATATACAGCACAGCGCTCCCGAAAAATAACGACCAGTTGCTACTTTTTAATCAATTTCGTTTAGTTAAACTTCTTCTTCTTTTGCTATATTTTTTTGTCCGTATTTATAAAAAGCCATTGGCATGCCAGTTTTGTTACTAAAAACTATCAAAATTCAGAAATTTCCGGAAGATAATGTGTTCAAAATCTCGAGCTTTTTATTAAGGACTGTTTTTGTGGCTAAATTATTTGTATTATGGCGTTAGACCTTATGTCCATTGACATTATTTCACTGTTTTTTTTTATTTCATAGTGATTTGCTTTATTTTTATTACATACTTTTGGTCATGAAAGGGGCAATTCTAACTTCCCTAAGTTTGGTGGTTTTTTCTTTTAGATAGTAATTCCACAATTAGCTATAGTTAAAAAGGACAGGTTGCCACATATCCAGTTTTCAAATATTGTAGCTTTTTTATCATCTCAAGTTAAGTCCAACGGATAAAGTGTAAACAAAAATTCAGGCTGTTTTGGGTCTAGACATTTCTATGTATTTACCATAGGTTTTTTGGCGATTTGTTTTCGCAAACTAACGTCACAATTCTCGATTTGGACGGGGGTTGGTCACACTTCTGTGTTTGGAAACACGAAAATCTTTTCCTGAACTTTCCGATAGAACATGCTGACTCGCTCAGTTCACATCTGCACTACTTGTAACTGGAGATGGTTAACGGCTCCCAAGAGTTTTTATGGAAGTTTTTTTGTGCATATTGCACTTCCAAGTCCGTCCCATTTTGGTATAGTTGGATAAAAGCAAAACAACCCACAAAGTTTAACTAGGTTCCCAACCAAGAAAAAACGAGCAATGCAGATTTTGAAATCTCTATTTTCCGTTCGAAGAACACCCTGCTGTGTGACTATTTGGGAAGAAACCTTAACTTGATGCAAATATGATTGTGAGAGTTCGCGAATTTAGTTGTTATTGTTTTTCGATTTCCGAATTTTTTTCGTAATCATCTTATTGAGATTGTGAGGATAGTGTTTTTTTAGGTTGCAACATTCATGGAAATTTTTTTTTCCATTCATCTCATTATCGACAACCTAATACAAGTTAACTTATTTGCTGAACTTTGATGAACATTTCCACTGCTATTTTGGTGTATCGGCTGCTGTACATTGTATAAAATAATTTCTGTATTAAATGCTTAATATTAAGGGGACTATTTTGGGTTTGATCAACTAATTTTGTTTGAGACCGTAATAAAACCAACCCCCCTCAAAAACAGATAGGTACAACATCTTAGAATATACTTGTGTCACTTTTTCACAATTTTCAATTGTTGCTAAAAATAAGCTACGAACTTGAAACAGCTTTTTTTTGAATGAAGCCGTTAAGTTTCCTTTAAGCTATTCTGATCTATTTTCAGTTATAAGGGCGCCTAACAACCCGGTTTTATTCCACTTACGGCCCAATGGTTTCGACAAATATTTCTGGGCAATATCAGGTGCGTAATATTCTAATCTATTTTATTTTTTTTATACAATAAAAACAACAAGAAATGCAAAAAGTTAACATAAATACATTTTTATTTCATGTTTAATGACTATCAAAAACCCATATTATCTACCCCATATCACTGAAGCGGAAGACATGTTGCATCGGAACTGTTTCGGAAACTATCTACTACTACTGAAGGGTTTCGGGCTGATTTTTGACCCTTTTTTAATCGCTTTTCTAGAATTCTCCGATTAATATTGGGAAATCATTTTAGATCTTTTCTCTTCTGATATTATGATATAGTAAAAAAAAATTTTCAGGAACAACAACACGAAATTATGCTTGGGAAAAATCGGATATTTTATTATATTCGCCAAGAAGTTGTCATCGACAATTCTATAAATCCGTCGCCCTGGTGTATCACGCAAACTGCAAAACATTTGAGGGGAATAAACGGTAGCGAAATAGTTCTGACTCTAAATGGAGGAAGAGCTAAGGCCCAAAGCTGTTGTCCGCATTTTATACTGATTTCTTAAAATTTTCCCATTCTAACTATGTCTCTCACCGATCACACTTCTCCACATACGGGCGAAAGACTAATACATGAGAAAATAGGCGTCTACAATCTACCGGCTGCAAGGTTTTATGGTTCGAAGCCTGGTCAACCAAAATAACCTTGACCTGTTCTCATAACGAATCCAAAAATGTCAATTCGTTTTTCGACGCAGGTCTTTTTTATTTGATTACTATAACTACTACTATCTTGAACTATGCCCCAAATTACGAAGTTTTTTCTTATTTGCCGTATAATATACGTACCACCATTTTAAGATTCCTACAAGACCACAATTTCATATAAGTTCCATCAAGAAATTAGCACTTCAAATCAAAATTCCTTTTGTTCAATTTATTTTTCTAAATTCTTGTTTTGGCATTCATGTAGCTACCCTACTTCTACACAATTTTGTTTCAAATCTAATGCTACCTTTTTTCTTTCACAGTAATATCATTAACGGTCAGATGGCGCCACGTGCAGAATTGCAGTTTTTGCATCGACCAACATGCTGCACACAGCCAAACACCAAAAAAATTTGTTGTTGTTGCAATACCTCACTACCTACTGTACAAACAGTTCCTTATATAATGCAAAACAATAATTTAGAAACATCTTAGTTGGTCAAGAGATATTCGGCACACTTGGCGCGGGGATCGTTTGTGTAAAGCTATTCTCCTTTCTGCCTTGACGGTTACTGACTGGACCTTATAAAATTGTGGATTAATCGTACAAGTGGCAGAGCATAGCACTACAAAAAACTCGTTAACACCTGTTCTGCTTGGTTCAGGAGATGATAGTATAGATTTAGGGCGCTGGGTCATTAGTGGTGCCGATAAATTCCCATATTCTTCTCTGAAGGGGTATGATATAAGTCTTATCATCATATTGTTGGCTTATCGAATATTTGAAACTATATAGTAGCATACCTTATTATATATCGACCTGGACTTAACGTTTTTTTCAGACAAACACTCATGATAATGCCTTTTAATGTACAAATCCTTTGTGACATTTTAATCATCCACGACTGTAACAGAGGAATAAAATCTAAGCCCCCTCCTTGTTTTTCCGCAAAATCTCGGTTAGTTATGGAGATCTATGCTATAGTGGTCCGATCTGGTCATAAGGTTCAGACAACAGTGCTCAAGGGATACCCATACAATAACCAGCTCACCAAAATTTTCAAATCCAGATTATCCTAAAATTGAGGGCACTCTTTTGCGTTCAAACAGAAGACATACGGACATTGCTACCTCAGATCTCACATCGTCATCCTAGTCATATTTGGTATACTGTATTGGTAGGGATCCATCCACTCTCCTTTTAAAGCGCTTACATTTTTGCGATTTGTGACAAAACTTAATATATGTCAACCCGTCTATGAAAAGGTGGCTTGTGACTCAAAACGAAAAAATTGCGAGACACAGCTGTTAAAAGATAAACCATGCATTTCCTTCATTTTCTTTCGCTACTTTCTTTCTTTTCAAGTTTTCCTAGTAGTAGTAATTTTTTTTTATTTTTTTTTTTTTGGGAGTCATAAGCCACTTTTTCCATAGACGGGTTCCCATATCCTTTTTATTGTTTCCTGAAAGGTCTAACAACCTCTGGCTACATCGTTCTCACATACGCCGAAATTGCTTTTGACTTTTGTTTTTTTTTCTTTTCCCGCGCCTTGCACCCCTGTTCCCATGCACCATTGTTGTGGCGGCCCGGACTTGTCTTCCTTGTGCCTGCCGCGATTCGCTGGTCCTTTGCGTCCTTCCTGGCTGCTGCTGCCCTCCGCCCTCCCCCTTCCAAGATAAAATTTTTGTTTCGCGTGTACTCTAGCTAAAACGCACGTGTCGAAAATAATTGCTTTGATCTATTAACCTTATGTTTGATCAATTTTTGAAAAGGCCCTCACCGATATAAAGGAAAATAAATTTATTTAGCACGATTGCCACTAAAAACAGGTGTGTTAACTAGAGTACAAAAGACTACTGCCATAAAACAAAAACACACACAACAAAACACAAACAAACGGTTGACATAACTAGTGACATGATCAAAATCTGTTTCCAAACTTATTGTTTTATTAACTGAGTTACTTAGTTTCAATAAGATAACCGTCAACCTTGGTACATTTTTATCATACGCCTGATATACAATTATTTGGCTTATACTACGTCCTCCGCACCACAACCCAAACTCCGTGTTTTGCCAGTTTCGCTAAGTAACTGTTAAAACATGTCTAAAACTATCCAAAACCTATCGAAAAACTCGCTTTAAAGCTTAGATCAATAATGCGAAAGCAAAAATCAAATTTGCATTTCTTGCCAAGAGATATTTTGCATAAAAAAGTTTGCAAACACGGAGTTTGGGTGTGTGAAAACGTAGCATTAGATGAGTCTCAAATATTCAGTTTTGCAACAACATAATGGGCAAATTTTACAACAAGTGTTTTTAAAAACTGTTTATTTCCAATTTATTATACCTCATGCACTTACCCTTTGATACTAATCCTACCTCCTTGTTTAACCTACAAATTAAAATACTGTACACTCTGGTTTGAACCCGCCCTCAAAAGTATGCTTCTCGTTATGTTATTCTTTGTTCCAGAAATTTGTGCATTTTTTGTTTATGTATTCATGTATTATAGGATTGTTTCGAGCTTTTTGAGTGCACCTACCTGTAGTCTTACTCCCTCATCACTCCTATGTGGGCGTCACATAGTCACTTCTGTAACGCTGAGGGGTTAGGTTTTAGGCTTTCACTTAGGCTAACATGCCGGCCCTGAGATACCACGCGGACTGAACCTGAGTTCATCGTGTAACTAGACTAAGAAGTTTGTTCAACGACAAACTGTAGACCAAAGCCGAACTCTCGAAGCCAGAAACCATATTTTAAATAGCTTGATCTAGTCTCTGGTGAAAATACTAGATAGTCTTTCTACGAGAACATATGCTACTGTCTATCCTATATCTACGTGCCAGGCTCTGATGAAGGAAGTGCTGTGCCCTTTTATAACTGACGAAATTTAGACTGCGAGTGTGCAGGGCACGAGCAGCAAACGTGCTCGATAATTCCATCGGCTTTACCGAGCATCACTAGCTGATTTAGAAGCATGTGAAGCGGCAGAAGATAGTGTGTATTCAGTAATACGCCTCATGAGAGCGTACAGTCTGTAGTTTTTTAGTGTATAGAGTAAGAACGACTATGAATAGATCCGCGCTTGGTCGCCTACTATCTTAAGGTTTTTAAACAAATTAACTAGAAAATATGCTAATCCAATCACCACGGTCACTTTCAATTATATGGGTAGCAGTACTATAACCCGGGGACTTAGAAATAGTTTTCTATCAGTACCGCATTTTCTAGTCGAGAGCATCGTAATAACAATACAAGTTTCCCGTTCATGCCCCTATGCGTTATGTCAACTTTCGAAATCCTCTTTGTGTTGAAAAAGTATATTAAATATTTTAGTAGTAACAAATATATATAACGTGTCGCTCATAAGCACCGCGAGTGTACTTCCATTCCATCTATATCTTACCATTCCAACAGTTTTTGCTTTTGAGATTGTGTGCAACATTTCTCCGCCACTCTTCTGCAAACCGTCAACGTTTTTTAAAAAATTTGACCAACACAGACATTCCTCAACATGAGATGTATTTGAGAATTCACCTAAAATTCTTTAATTCAATCTCACAACTTAAAAAGCATTTGAAGGCAATCCTCTTATTCTCTTAGAACATACTTAACTCACAATTAAGAGCTCATAAACAGGTAACAAGCATGCGTATTTGTCGCACGAAAAATTCTCTCACATGAGACTATGTCCGCATCCTAACTTGGCAATGCTCTAATATGCAGATATTATTGTGGATATACCCAATGTTCTCAATTCCATATAACTATTACTTGTAATGATTGCATTGTTTCGTATGTGTTTATTTGCACATGAGGACAGTTTGCATATGTTAAGTGCATGCAAGATCATATAGCCTATTTTTAGGGTTTGCTCACTAATTTCGCCTTATGTCTAACACTGAGCCTCAAGAATAGACTGAGATATGCCAGTCTTCTTCTCTTTGTTACTGACCAACATGGTCGTGCTCACTCGAACGTCATACATATCGAACTGTCGATGTATATTTACCCCCACCGTTCTCACCCACCCCACCCCCCAACCTCCC